>JAWQUT010000767.1:6130-19363 GCA_033807755.1 Ellobium chinense
GGGGAGAGGGAAATTTCGAAATTTAAGGGGCGAATAGTGCGATCTGGAGATGAAGCGTTTTAACCAACCTCTTTAATTTTTTTTGATGGTAGGGAACAATGCTGGTTGCTTCAAGTGAGTTTGCCCACACGACCGGAGCGCCGAATCCGTCACACGTCACGGTGAGGCCATATGACATAGGAATCTGAAACGAATTACCACTGCCAACATCATTAGTTGTAACTACCAACATCGTTAGTTGCAACTACCAACATCATTTTTTGCAACTACCATCACTATCCAGACTATCTTTTAGAACTAGTGGAGATATAGCAACTATCATCTACGCTAAGGTCAGTCGATGTCAAACTTCTTCAAACACCCACTAGTCAGACTATCTCTAGGTGAAAGGGCTTTTTCTATCGGCGGCTCTAAGCTGTGGAACAGCATCAGTGTTGAAAAAAAAAGGAAAAGTAACAATATCATCACCCTCAGAAACAAACTTAAGACCAAATTGTTTAAAGCAGGAAACCTGTTTGATTTCATGCTCAGCGATGGTGTGGATGGCAATTATATCAAAGTGTATGCGGGTTGGTGTGTTAGCGTGCGCGTGTGTGTGTTTGTACATGCATAAGCCGGTGAAGTACATTGGTTCTCTTGTATTTTTAGTAGTCTATTAATTTTATGCTTTATGTGTAAATTTTACTAAACAATTATTCAGTTCCTTAGAGCACTTATGTTGTGAATTTGTGCGCTACATAAGTTAATTATTACTTTACATTACATTACATTTGCGAAGACCAGCATCATTCTTTGCAACCACGAACATCATAATTTGCACCTACCAACATCATTATTTGCAACTACCAGCATCATTATTTGAAACGATCAACATCATTATTTTCACCTACCAACATCATCATTAGCAACTTAAGAGTGCCTTTTCATGTGCTTTTCCCTTCTACAGTTCTACAGAGAGAGAGAGGGAAAGAGAGAGAGAGAGAGAGGGAAAGAGAGAGAGAGAAAGAGAGAGAGAGAGAAAGAGAGAGAGAGAGAGAGAGAGAGAGAGAGAGAGAGAGATTGAGATTTTCTCTACCTGCTGTAGCAAATTTAGTGACAGAAAGCCCAATGTCAAAATCAATAAAACTAGGCACTGTACCCACTTTATCCTAAAGTTCACAATTTTTCTCAGCAAATTATGAGAGCTTACTTACACTTATTACTCTAATGTAGAAGAAAATGCCTCCTGTTGGCAACACTGATCTGACTAGGCTGACTTAGGAGTGGAACTAACAAACCTAGACTTCACAGTCTTCAGATGTGAGCAGAACTCACAAGCCGCAAGTTTACACTGCCTCTCATCTCTCTAATAGAATTAACATTATAGAGGCCCATCTTGCGGCCTGCTTAGCTTGTGCCTAATCCGGAATGATGTTCTCAGACCTACCCCATTCTCAAAGTTTAAGCAATTGGGCCAAGACTCCGAGAAATTATTTTTGAGTAACCCGATTGAATAATATTATATTAATATGACAAAGGGGCATAACTTGTAAGCTGTTTAGCTGGTGTCTAATCCGGCATGACCTACCCCATTCTTAAAGTTGATGCAATCGAGCCCAAGTCTCCGAGAAGATATTTTGAGCAACACGATAGAATAATATAATGCATCAATATGATAGAGGCTCGTATCTTGTAACCTGTGTAGCTTGTGCCTAAAATGACATGATGTCCTCAGACCAACCTCGTTATCATCCTCGTTATCAAAGTTAATGCAATCGGGCCAGGTACCCGAGAAGACAGTTTGAGTCACACGATAGAAGATACCAGTACATTCCTTTCGCACAGACTTCAGATCAGCCGGTGTGATTTTGGCAAGAGCAGCAGGGCCTGGACGATGATTCCTGCAACAGTACAAAGTTAAAAAATATGGAGTCGAACCCGTCTAAAACAAGTAGGCCCCTAATTGTAAAATACATTAAAATGTTAACACTTTGTGTACGTCCTTACCCTTTGTTACAAATAGCGCGTAGACGTATTGTTATGTTCCGGTAGTACATAGCAACTCCGTGTCGCAACCGCTGTTTCCATACTTCCTATTTCTTATAGATGCGTCTAGCCTGACGTCACGAGTCCATTGTAACCCAGGAAACCTCTTGATTTGGGCATTCTTTTTTCCCACTCATAATGGTGGCAGTAGAGGAAAACTTTGATTTTAGTTGTTAGCGATAACATATTACTTTTACCAGATGTTTAACATTACCAGCGTCATTGGCAGGGATGGAAGTCTTTTGGTGATTCAAATGTCGAACCTGTGTGTCTCAAATACATGACTGTATGTATAGGTGTACGGTGTATATTTGTGTGTTTGAGAAGTAAAGAGCAATGTGTGTATGTGTGTGTGTGTGTGTGTGTGTGTGTGTGTGTGTGTGTGTGTGTGTGTGTGTGTGNTGTAAACATATTCATTGTAATCACTGTAACAAAGACATATTTCCTTTGTGGATGAATAAGCGTATCTTATCTTATTTTATCATTTAACCAAGCCGTCAGTAAATGAGAGGTGGAGTAAGCGGAGAATTAACCGAGAATGGTTGGCTTTGATTTGTTTCGTAAAAGGATCAATTAGTTTCATAGACGGAGCATGACGCGCCTCTAGGAACTTTGTATTCAAATACCCATCTGAATATATGAGAAGAATATAATCAACGGTACTTACGTCTTGCAGGTGTCTGCAAATGACGGCGTGATGTTGTTTTGTTCCCTGAGAAAGCCTAATCACCTATTTCATTTTTTATGCATCACGTCTTTTGTTTTCTTACCCTTGAAAAACCCGCTGAAAGACCCGAAGCAATCTTAAGCGACTGATAAAAATCAAATCATGTATGATGTCTTTGGACTAAATTTGTATTTGAAGATCAGATTAGTGAAGGGTTTTGTTATTTGTATTAAGAAAACTTTAAACTCGCACGTATCTTGTTTCCCTTAATAGCGGTTCGTTACCATTTGTTCTTTTTCTTCTCTGGATTTAATATGGCGGTTTGTTGCGATTTGTTCCTTTTCCTCTCATTTTGTTATGCTCAGTTTTTTACGTTCCTGATTCCTAGCTTTGTTACTATGTGATGTCGAGACTATGTCAGTTGAGGAGCATACATCAAAACACAATAAAACTTCATGAGTCTCAGGCCTACGTCTTATTGTTTTTTTCATGAGCCTTTACCCTTCACCCTCCTTCTTTATCTATATTAATAAAACGTAAAACCCGTCTTCCTTTTAACACCAACGCCGTGTTGTGTTTACGAATTGGTGGTAGATCTATGCAACAGTGCCAGCAAAGCGTCTATTTCACAGAGTTTTGCGGCCTCGGCAGCGAAATGTCAAAAGAAGAGCAAATTCTGGTGGAGGTTAGTGTATTTCTTAGTTAACATATTCTTCTGTGTCTGCATCACCCATGTTGTAAACTGCAGTAGCATATTGGACGTAACCTAATTCCGATGACCTAGATAGACCAGTACACTAGCTTCAAAAGATATATATTTTTGCATCACCGATAGTGTAAACAACAGTAGCAGTTTGGTCGTTTGCTTCACACAATAACCCCGCATATATGAGGGTGCTTTGACTAGTGTGTTATAAGTGGAAAGAAGTTCTCTCTCAGAAGTGTTTAGTGAGATGATTATACGAGCAAATACAAGCTGCGAAATGCATATCTGTAGGAAACACTATTCCTTCATACAAAAGGACGAGTTCAGTGTAATGTGATAGTATTAGCACTTAAAACAAATATGACGTGGTGAAGTAATCGATAGATGTACACATTAGAAAAAGACAAAGCCATCTTGTTTGGAACATGTCTTCCTTGCTCGCGGAAGAAACAGAATGTGTTGCCAGCAGAAAAATTCCTTCAGACTTCAGTTACTAAGTTTTTTTTTTTTACTCTCGACACTTCTCTTATCGGTTTCTCCGTTTGCATTGCTGCATTGGAAAGAATGATTTCACAGACAATGATTCTGGTATGATATTGCCATATTAATAATAATAAAAATATGCTGTTTGTACGTCTTGTAAATCTCGTACCCAGGCTATTGTCCTCTCGCTCGAATTAACACACCAGCTCAAAAAACTATCTATGACTGGCAAGAAATCGTTCTAATCGAGAGATCAGAAAAACTGTGTTTTCTGTGGCAGGATTATAGTCGAATTCAAAATTCATGCGCCAGCATTTTTGTAAACGTGTTATAATTAAGTAGACTATCCCTATTAGACTCTGATTTTGTATGGCCTCCTGTCTCAATTTATCTGCTGAGAAAATATTTCTTTGGGACACCATTATGAAAAAATCCTTTTTAAAACTATATACAAAATATCCATTTCCACAACATTAAGAATAACCAGAACAAGGGGAACAAGACCACCACCACCACCACCACCACCACCACCAACAACAACATATCTAGGGTCTTTGTGTCTCATAATATTTCCAACAAACACAGTATGTAAACCAGGCTGAGCCACTGACCTGCCTCAAGATGAAACCTACCCAAATCGACCAGGATCTGTGAAATTGAATCGATACATCACGATGGTCGTCTCACCATGTTCTTCAATGATAAATAACTCCTTGCGAAGCACATCTTCATTGCGCATTTCAGTGAAGTAAAATGTTACGGCCTGAAACATCCCGAAACGTAATATTAATAATAATAATGATAATAATAACAATACTAAAAATATTAACAACGCATTTTAGTACTCTCGTATCTAAGATTATGCCCTCGCCTGTGACGTCATTCTATTATTATCACAGCAGGCTAGATCGCTCCAGGACTTTCTCTACTTCCTGGGGAGTATACAATGCCGCTGCCATTTACAGGCGCCGCTCACTATTATTCTGACAATATCTTTCATTGCCTATAGTCAAGTACTCTTGACTGGGGGAAATGTGAATTTAATGCTTTCCAAAGGCGCTTAGAACACGACCGTGGTCGGAAATCGAGTCCACGACCTTTAAATCTTGAGTCCAAGACAGTAGCCATTCGGCCACGCGACTCCACAGCTCATAAATAAACCCCTGAACGAAAGGTTCTTGGCACCTATTAAAAAGACAAATCACTCATTTTGTACAACCCAGTTAATCCGCTAGTATATAAAATCCCCCATTTTTTGGAACCCTGCCAGCCAGTGTCAGGGTGCAGAAATATGTAAAATGACCAGTGATCTAAATAAAGCATCCAATTTTAAAGTTTCGGGTACAATTTGAGCCTTCTAGATAAAAAATAAAGTGTGTAGGCCTATGTATTAGCACGCAGTCAAAACCAACCAAATGAAAAATTGGGGACCAAATCAGAATTTGAGGTGATCTTTTTCAAAAGACATTTGTGAAAAATTTTGGGCGTTGACCCCCCTTTTTCTTCCCGTTAAAAGATCGGGCAAAAGAAGTACTTTAACCTCCATGGAAGAAATTTCCCCAAATCACAGTGGTATATTTAGAATAACGCAAAATGTTAATAGGGCCAAAAGAAGAAAAAACAATAGGTGTCAAAGACCTGTAACAATGGAAGGGAAACAACTGAAGTATTTCTTCGTAATGATGTGCAGAGCCTTAAAATGAGTGCTTCGGTCGACACCTCCACTGGAATCAGATCATGAAACTAAAACACTGATAAAGATTTCCTATTATTGTATAGTAAAAGGCATTTTTCGCGAGGTTTTTTCGTGACATGTCTGAAATGTCATTTTGCAAGGATCTAATGTTCGCGATCCCCGCACGATGGTTCGTTCATACTTTATGGTATGAAGATGCCAATAGCACCTGGCATAAAAATAGTCCCTATAAAATCAGAAAATTGGTCATGGGTAGGGGGGAAAGGGGTTTGGATTTTAATTTCAAAGGCTTAGATAGGTGCAGATATATGTGTAGACTCAGAATAGGTGAGGTTTAGTCACTCAAGTATAAAATTTGTGATTGTTGCTAGGTGGGTAAGGTTACCCTGTTTACTGAGTGAAAAGGCCTAAAATATTAGGGTGTCTGCTTCACTGCCTAAGTTCTCAAAATCTAACTGGTTCAGGTGCATTTTTCTTTGTGTCAAAATTTGGAGCTAAACAACATATTTGGAAAGTATTTTGAAACGGCACCCCAGAATAAGTTAATGAGAGAGGTGTAAAACCTAATGAAAAATACATTGGCATCTTCATACCTTATGGGCGCGAAAGTCCAAATTCAATCCGGGATGATGTTACAGAACAACCGGTACAAAATATCTTGCTTCTCTACTTCTTTTTCTTCTTTGCTTCCTCCTCGTGAGCTTTCGTGTAGGCCTATATCGAAAAGCTGAAAAATCCAGCCAAACAAAAAGCTGGGTTTTGCTTTGGTCGCACACACTTGGGCTGGTTGGACAATGTTTACTGCCTGTATGGCACATTTGAAGGGAACATTTTTTTTTTCGCGGGAAGTAATTTTCGCCAGTAAACCTCAACTGGCGAATTTGCGAAAATTAGATCCTCGCCAAAAAACGTACTTTACACAACACTTACCGGGGATAGTGCAGGGATATCAGCAGGGACAATGGTCAACGACAGTTTTTCATGCATTTCCTTGCCATACTGCTGGACATCGTTAGCGACTTGGTCATAGTTATTGTACTCACCGCTGATAACAACCGCGAAGTCGAGAACTCTTGCGGAAAGATCTAGATAGAACAGAACAGGAACAAAGCTCTACATTAAGTAATGACGACACAATACGACCATGCGGTTTATAAGTCTCGAATCCAGGCTAATATCCACTCACGCGACTTCAACTAATTTTATTACAGCAGAGCTGATCACTCTAGAACTTCCTCAGCTCCCTGGGGAGCATACAATGCCGCTGCCATTTACAGGCGCTGATCACTAGCGTTCTGACAAATATCTTCCACTGCCTATAGCCAAGTACCCATTTTACAGATGAGTGGACACAAGAAAATGTAAATAAAAATGTTTTCCCAAGGCACTGACAACATGATCGTGGTGGAGAATCGAACCTACCACTTTAGATCTTGAGTTCAACGCTTCAACCATTCGGCCACGCTGCTCCTATGTGTGAATAAGTCAGAAAGTAAGCACAGAGCTCCTGTAGGGAATCAGACTTTGCTTGATTTACTATCGAGAAATATGAATGACTTATTTATTCGAAAATCTAATTTCTATTGGCCGATGCATCTTTTAATTCCGAGTGTATTCGGAGCACAACTTCCGTAATGGACTAACAATGGAGACAGAACTGACCTTTCTGAATCAGCCAGCCAGAATGAAAAAGTCCCGCTTTATCAGAAATTGTGAACATAATCGCTTGGTGTGTGTCTAGGAGAAGATGTGGGGGAGCGCAGGAAGGAGTAATTCGTATGAGTGTATGATGTCAGTGGCAAGGGGAGAGGGAGGGAAGATGAATCCCTTCATCAGCTTGGATCGTATTCACAACAAATGACTTGCGCTAGTCGTGATGTAAAATCTTACATCGTATCCACAGCCATTAATTCTATTGTAAGTTATCGATACTTCCAAAGGAAGACTTAGATCGCTCCTAGCCCTAGGCTAGGGGATGTATGCGTATTGTGGGTCGCTGACACGATTTCAATTNTTTTTTTTTTTTTTTTTTTTTGTTTCTTCTTTTGATTGCCAAGCATTGGGAGGTTTTGGTGTGCAATTCTGGTGCAGCTGTCCTTATGGATTTGACATAGAAGACTGCATGTCAAAGTGCAAAATGGTGCTTTATTTATGGCTCCAGTAGAAACACGAACAAAAATTGGAATGATTATGAATCTCGATATTAAGCAGAAGAGGTGATTAGCACTGATCGCGACCTACGACTTACGTCGGATGTAATTTGTTTTGTCTTGCAATAACGTTTGTTACTATGTTTTCAAATAAAATTTTATGTTGCGACTACTAACGCTGGTCGTTCATACGTCCCATATTGTGCATACGGCCGTTTGTAGCGAAGCTTAAAGATGTTAAGACGTTCATTTCTCTGACTGATTGACTGACGGCCCTGCAAAAGATAGACTATGACCTATGTGGAACTTTTTGTACCTTGGAATGGTGAAAAAAAATCGTTTGCAATACCAACAGTGTACAGCAGTGTATATATATGTGAGCAGTCGGGAAGTGTGTCAGGGTCACGGGTGAACACTAGGCTCGCACGTGGAAGTAGGGACCGATTAGTCCGGGACACATACGTCTGGACCCACAAATTGGAGGATTCTACGATTTTTTTTCTTAGGACTGAAGAACAATATTGTATGACCTACAACACAAAAGTTTACCAAAATCGGAAGTGTGGAAAGAGGTCAAAATTGACCATTTAGATGACCAATTTATTTTCAAATAAAATGGCCTGCAAATGTTTCCATACTTACGGAAGCAGCGNGAAAAATTATCAGACTGAGCTCACCTTCCTCCCCCTTATATTAAATATAAGTGAGAATACTATACTGTACTGCCTTTCCACCCGGTTACACTTGGCGACGTCGGCAGGATGTCTCATTAGGGCCTTGGGGATGCAGTAACGAGAGTAGAGGGTTCTGTAACCCATAGGCAGAGACATAAGACAAAGCGGGAGGTAGTATTCTAAGAACTGAGATAACCATATAAGAATGGTCTCAGGTTCACTAAGGACAGTATGCCGATGGAGTAGAGATATCATATAAGAATGACCTCATACTCATCGAGAGCTGTAAGTTGTCATGAGGACATGACATGGATAAGCAGGAAGATTTTCAAAAGATATATGAATGTAAGCTTAAATCTAGATTCTTACCCTCTTACCTCTCTGACCTGATGCGATACTAAAATCCCCAAAAATTACACAGGCAAGTGTCAAACACACAACAGACTTCATCATTGCTCTCATTAGGCTCGCGGTCTGCACTTTGTTGCTCACAGCATTCACTGGAAGAATAACATTGAATTGAATTACACCCTCTGTATGATCATGATTCTTTTTGTAAGCTGACAAAGTGTTATCACTGTGTTAAATCTGACCTATTCTTGAATCATAAATATATTATTACTCTTTGTCTTTAGCATCTTGACCGTTGACTTTCAAAGATAGGTCTCGAATACAGCTGAGCTAGTCGAGGCAATTTGGAAATATTATAATAAAGCACTACCGATGATAAAACGCCACACACAGATCGGAAAAATCTATGGTGTCTTGCTGTGAGGAAATCTCCACAATCTGCATCACTAAATAAAATAATCCATTTACAAAGATGTGCAATGTTACATGTGCTAATCCAAAGGTAAGACACATCTCTATATGGAATGTCACTAAGATTGCTAAAACATACATTCCTGTATGGAAACCTAATGAGGAAAGCAAAGTAAAGAAAGAAATAACAAGCAGTAAAAAGGTTTTACCTGTAATGACCGTGAACAACCAGTTTAAAGTCAATTGATTATAAGAAATAAATTTAACGCTAAGATTATGCGAGAAAACCCACCAGTAAATTACCCTTACCCTCGAATTATTATTTCTGATTTCAGACACGAGAATAACGTTTTTTATGTGTATGCATCCGCCCTGTGATGCAAATTATAGCAGTAACTTCCCTAAACCTTTAAGGAATCTTCCCTTCGAAGCGCCACCTACACTATAAAGTACAGCTTTCGGTACCACTAACTCACAAACTCACCCTGATACAGGAGCTTGGCAGAACTAAGTGGCTCAGTTTGTGTGTGTGAATAACTTATATTAAGAGATAACAACGGTCACGTGACGGGAGTAAGAAAACAATTTGAGTTTTTATGTGCATAATATTAATATATTGAAAGCTGTGCTTATCATCCGGTGTATCTGAACTGATAGGGCGAGGGAAGAAACATAATTTGTGATGAATCTAGATCGAGCTCAAACCCACCTCCACATACATACTTACCATAACTAACTTGTTAAGTTCGTGTGTGAACAACGTATGTTATAGCAAACGGTGACAGAACGAGGATCATACAATTTTGAGTTTCGGTCTGTATAATAAATTGAAAGCTTTGCTTATTGTCATCCGATAAACTGTGGGAGGTCTAAACTGTGGGAGGCACGGAAAAGGAGTACAATTTTTTTGCAATGAATCTAGATCTTGTTCCGCCTACCTCTTGGTACAGGCTACAAAAATGTTATTTGTTTCGGTCCCCTGGATCACACTCCAGAGGCTTTAACTGAAATAGCGGGATGAGATAACAATAACAATAAGTTAATTGAGCTCAGACAACAATCTGTTGTAAATGAACAAACGAGCAAACAATATTCGTAACAAGCAAGTCACATTCTACCCTTCCTCTCTCTCTCTCTCTCTCTCTCTNTCTCTCTCTCTCTCTCTCTCTCTCTCTCTCTTTCTCTTTCTCTTAACTTCACACTCGCATTAATGACGTTTCAGGTGGAAAGACAGAAAATCGTTGTCGATGTTGTACAACAATATAATAAGAAAAATTAGGCACAGAGAAGAGAAAGATGCAAAACTAATATGCAAAACTGAAGGCGAGTCATTGAAATGCAGGTTTATGAGGTGATATAAGAATAACGTAAAAGATTCCTACCTTAAACAGGTTTGTAAATGACATCCATCCTCCATTCCCTCACTACAGCATACTCGTTGATTTTTCAAGAAAAAATTTAAACTAAGAAAATAAACTTATCTATTGCATTCATAGTCCAGACGAAGTCATTTTTATAAACTTTATACTGTAAAGGGACTCGAAATGCCTTAATCTACCCGAACCTGAAATTACTTCTGAATTTTCCAGATCAAAAGATGGATCTGCCACGGTATATGGCGTAGATCACCAATATAGGTAGTGGCTTCGCGTAGTAGAAGAGTACAGAGAGGATGAAAGGAAAGATCAGTGACAGTGTTTGATCCATCGATGTTAGACAATGGTGAGGTTGGTGCAGACATGGTAAAGAATGCCAAGTGGATTTGGCATGCATAGAACCGTTTTATTAAGTGTCGACATTCCAGATGTAAATGGTTAGCCATAGGGTACCCCTTGTTGGGAGAGCCACGCGACGCAACTATGTATAATCACCATTCGCCGCATCTCTTTATTGTAAAACTGTAAACTCTATCCACACACGTTAATATTCATAACAGAGACAAAGAGAAAAAAATGGTTGAAACTGTACTGACCAACTCGGAAAAGTAATCGCTATTAAGACTACTGTCAAAACTGCGACATACAAAATTTCGTTAAAATCGGCTGATAAATTAATACTAAAGTTATTACGAAAAAATGCCGATTTTTTTCCCGTGAAACAAACTATACAATACAGCGTTGAATGTAGAAAATTAATGACGGTTATATTTTAAAACGGTCACTCCATAAGAAATAGCCATGTCAAGCAACAAAGGAGGTATTTTAGTCATTATTTGGTGCTTGAATAGCCTATTGTGAACATAGCATTAGTAGAGACCTATATGGAAGTGTTTAGAAAAGTTCCAAGAGTTTGAATTAACCTTTTACGTCAGAATTATGATATCAGAATTGAAGTATGAATGGTAACTTCATGAAGATTAGCAATAGGAGTGAACAAGGAGACAGTGAAAGTGTTGTGAAATAGACAGCAACGAAGTCATACATTTTTTTTATTAGAAAGAACGCTGGTTACACATCTAATAAAGGTATGAAGAGTTTTTTTCACTGTTGGCTACAATATTATTAGGTTTTACATCTCTCATTCATTTATCCCGGGGTGCCTTGTCAAAATACTTTCCAAAACATGTTGTTTAGCTCTTCCTCCAAATTTTGACGCAAAGAAAAATGCCCCTGAACCAGTTAGCTTTTGAGAACTTAGGCAGTGAAGCAGACAACCTAATATTTTATGCGTTTACACTCAGTAAACAGGGTAACCTTACCCACCCAGCAACAACTACATATTTTATACTTGAGTGACTAAACCTCACCTATTCTGAGTCTTCACATGTATTTGCACCTACCCAAGCCTTTGAAATTAAAATCCAAACCCTTCCCCCTCCCCACGGCCAGTTTTCTGATTTTATAGGGACTATTTAAAATTGCATATTTTTATGCCAGGTGCTATTGGCATCTTTATACCTACGAGAAGTGGATTATTCAACAACGACGGATAAATGAATTTATGCATGGCATTAAAGGCATAAAATATTATACATCTAGGATACGTTTTGTGACGTTTGACACCTGTTGCCTCGGTATTATTAGTAATCGAGCTCTACCTCAAGATTTTTTGCGGGGCTGAGACAAGGGTGGTGGGGGTGGGAAAGGAGTCTGTGGAGAAACGACGTAGTTAAATTCTAATGTAGAGATGATTAGAGAATGTAGAGAACGCAGATGACTCATCTCAACAAGTGGCAACAATAACAACAACAATAGACTATGTTTATTCAGCTCAGGCAGCACCTTGTTGTAAATGAGCAACAATCAATTCATACCCCCCCCCCCCCCCCNCTCTCTCTCTCTCTCTCTCTCTCTCTCTCTCTCTCTCTCTCTCTCTCTCTCTCTCTCTCTCCCGTTAAGTACTATAGTGCGTTCACAAAGAAATGAATCAAGTTTTTTTTTCAATATCTTTTCTCTTAATGAGCGGATCGTTTTGACATTGTGCAGGGCATTCTAAACCCGTTTGTCTTAACAGAAAATAGTGTTGCCCCCTTCTCCTGCATTCGTGATAAAAGTTTTCTTAATAATCTTTAGTAAAAAGGCCGCATCTATCGCTTAGTCAAATTATAGTTAGCTGCTCTACAGTAACGTGTCGTAAAAGAAACACACCAAATCATCATTTTCTTGCACATCAGTTATTTGCATCGTCATTCTTGATAAAGATGAAAACCAAAACATAGGAGAAAATTCAATAACCTGAAGCGTACAGAAACCCAAATAATTTACTTATGATAGTCTATCTATGAAAGCCAACGATTCTCGCTCAAGATTTTCATTTACACAATCTCTCATCGACTTGGATAAAATATTGCGAACTTTGTCAAAGAAACTGCTACTGTAAGAAAGAACTTGGTAAAAGTAAGAAAATATCGCTGACATCTAAATTCCATTTTTGTTTTCTTTTACTGCCACTCTTATAAGTCGGAAATAAGCCAGTTGCAGCTGGAAGGTTGTAGTGAACTTCGGCGGGCTCGGGGTGGGCACAAGAGAGCCAAACAAGGCTTTCGAAACAATGGGAATTCTACGAGACACTTTAAAGTTCTGCTTCTCCTCTCATACTTCACACACTCACGCCCTTAAGAAGGATGAAAC
>JAWQUT010000767.1:37421-64921 GCA_033807755.1 Ellobium chinense
TTTCAAAGGCTTAGATAGATGTAAATACATTTGTAGACTAAGATTAGGTGATGTTTAGCCATTCAAGTGTAAAATGTGTGGTTGTTGCTGGGTGCTTAAGGCCACCCTGTTTACTGAGTGAAAAGGCCTTAAAAATATTGTAGCCTGCTTCACTGTCTAAGTTCTCAAAATCTAATTGGTTTAGGGGCATTTTTATTTGTATCAAAATTTGGAGGAAGAGCTAAACAACACGTTTGGAAAGTATTTTGGCATGTAACCCCAGGATAAGTTCATGAGAGGTGTAAAACCTTTAATAGCCAACAGTGAAAAAAACATTGGCATCTTCATACCTCCATATTCAGTAAGGATAAATACTGCTTGAGGCAACCGCCGGTCGGTTGGCTAATCTTAAGACTGTAATAACTCACCTAAGTTTTCGCAACCAACCGTATGGTTGAAAATCCTTTCTTTGAAGATTCAATATAATTCCCATTTGTCTCTTTGATATGCCATACTGCCATCTCAAGAGCAAGCCTGTGACCAAACTACATTAACGTTGTGTCAAAGGAATAGTCTATCAAGTTTGTTCTACATCTTCATCCAAAAACCTCAGCGTGAACAAATACTTTCCTAATAAGGAAAATGGTTCTACAAAGAGCGAATGGTGGTCACCATAATTATAAGAGTTCTACCGATGTGCATCAATGTCTCCGATTTTCCCACCTTGTTTGACTATCATCCTCACTCTCTGTTTCTGTTAATAAGATTATGAAGAAAGATATTCATACCTTCATACCTTTGTCCTGAAATGTTTTTGTCAAAGCCAAATTGTGTGGCAGGCTTAGTTTTTCACTTTGGAGGTGCATTATATAAATTAATAGACTAACTCTTCTTTATGTAACCACCAGTAGTTGATTTGAAATTGCTGATATAAAAGTTGCGTCCTTTCCTTAATCATTGTTTACGTGGCAAAGGTCACATCACTTTAAAGTTTATTGTCTAACGACAGTAAGCCAATGCTTTGCATCCAAAACTTCACTATTAGGCAAACAAAACCCCTTCGAAGACAAGATGTTGTTACTTCTATGTACTATTCACAAGTGAGAAGGAAGAAAACGGGCATTAGTATAATATTACAGTTACATTAGGTGCATAACGGCGTGTCTCTGTGCGTGTCTCTTATGAATTCTCTAACACCAAAGAAATGTATGAAAGTTATAAGAAATACAGAAATGTGGGTCTCCTCGATAAATGAAGTCAGATTAGTCCGACTTTTCTAACAATCATTAACAGCGGTGCTTGAAGTATGGGGCGTAATAGAATTTGTATTTCTTTTCAGTTCCTGTCTGCTTAAGGATGAAACTGTCTCAAGGCTTATTAGGAATTAGGGAATAGCTGTAGACAGGAACAGTGCTCGGTTAGGGTTTTTTTTATAGTATATAATAATAGTTTGCCGAAGCGGCTAATGAATAAGTTTCCATAGATGAAGAACATCAGGAATTGTTTTCATAAAAAAAATGTTCTAACAAGATTTTCCAAAATGGTAGACAATTTATTTTTTTGATTGGTAATGTGAAAGTATTTAGTTGATTAATAGGGTGGATGTTAGTACATTTCCAAACAATCCAAAATAATTTCCTTACATGAAGAACTTTAAGTAGGAATTCAGGCAATTTGCGACTGAGGGAATCAGGTCAGACGGACTAACTTTTAACATACACGTAATTACAATACTATTTATGAATTTGTGAATAATAAATATGAAACAGCTAAGAAAACATTTCTCCACCCTTGTTTTCTAATCTTCAGAGGAATGCCTCATAAAATGGCGAAAATTTTCATTTTTCGTTCTTCACTGTGCCTTCATGAAATGAAATCCTTATGCATAATCCATACCACACATTTGCCCTAAAAGTAGTGATGGTAGTGATAGTAGACTTGGCGATGTTTAACCTCTACTGGGACATGGTGGTCCTATTCGAGAACTGGATGGGAGGCTATAGCTCTCCGCCTTCTGCTTGGTTCTTTCCCAATCAGGCCTGACATTTTTCAAACCAGGAGTCCTGGGTGATTACATTTCCTAACACATAACACTCGTCCGCCGGTCTGACAAAAATATAGTAATCTCAGCAATGGAAAGAGTTTCGGTAATTCTAAACGGAACTGGAAGTCAGAGCAAACGTGTAAAATGTGCTAAAATACTATCTCCCTCTGATGTGCTGATTGGTTGATTGATTTCTTAATTTATTGATTGATTAATTTTTGTTGATTGATGTGATGCCCACATACCACTTAGTGGTTTGGGCTTTATTCTTAATAAACCTTGTTCAACCTTGCTCTCAAATTAGGACCACCGTGCTTTAAGAAGATATTGACTGTATATAGCCAGTGAAATAATTAAGTAATAAATACGATATTGACACAAAGCTCTGATTACTGACAATCATTAACATTAGATCTTAAATTAACTGTGCACTGAGAAAATAAAAGTTCTCTCTCTTTCATTTTTCTTACAGATAATGTTCGAGGATCAGCTGTGCCATTCATTTAACCTTTTGCTTACCAGCTATTATTTAGGACGTAGCTGTATTCAATTCCCAGCTTTTACTTCAGACTCAGTAAACTGCATGTACTCTAAAAGAAATTGACTACTGGGGCATCTGTTTCCAAACCGAATGATATGAAGCACAAACTCGGCTCGGGAGCGACTTAGGTAAGAAAATCATTTACAGTATTACAATTTAATACCGAGCCAGGTTAGAATACACTCTCAGAATTCTATCATCCTCGAAAATGGTAATGAAGGGCGTCTATAGTAAATTCTACATTCCTCGACGTTGGTAAGCAAAGTGTTAAAACGTAGGGAGACAACAACCTCGTATGTCTAGAGCTTGGTAGAGTCCTTGCTCGTGACTGACACCAGCCTCTTGTTTAACATTGTAAGGATGGAAGTACTATGGGAAAATGGAACGTAAGAAGCTGAAATTAAAAGACTCCAGCGTCAACACTGAACAAGCTTTTTTTCGGATATTTTCTGCTCATTGGTCTCTTAAGCTTTCAATGACGGCTTCCTACTTCTTCCATCTCTTTACTTGTCCCAGCGGTGACATCACGGCAAAAGGAGCAAAGCCATTCTTATTCCGCTTTCCTTGCCAGACGTGATCACAGGACACTAATCCTAATCAGCTATGTTAAAGTCCTCTTTAGCAGCGATATCCACTCTACCCTTTTCTAGCCATTCTCCACTTTCCTTAGTGCAATCACAACATCCTTAAACAGCAGTAAATGAATCATGTGACGAAGTATAAGCTGGGCGTTGTCTCTTGTAGTTTAGAGACTGCACCGTAGTCATTTTAAGTGATCCCAATCTGCATAGCTGCACTTTTCCATAATCACAATGTGGGCTTTTTTTTCAGAAAACGGAATACTGTATTTTCTGAATACAGTGCCACAGAAGAAAGATTTCAATCGTGGATTTACTAAGCTTTTCATCTTCTGGTCGCTTTTGCATGCACCTCTATGAAGGAGTGAGGCATCTGAGATCACTGAATAAAACCACTTCACTTCCACCAATCACAGTGCAGCCGCTTGTATCATAATCTTCTGTGAGTTTTCCACCACGTTTTCTTTCTTTCGGCAATGGCGTTTTCACTCATCCATAGGTTGTGAGTCAAGGTTCACTGTTTATCCAGTTTTAATCACACTTAGTAGTAGATAATATACAGTATCACAGGCATTTACACAGTCTAGTGCAATCAACAGCGTATACAAAGTCTGCCGGCCGTCCTTACTGAGTCACAGTAGTGCATGTTAGGAATCAGTGACATAGTAAGTGGTTAGCAAGTGTGATGCAAACAAGAGTGAGATAATATAAAGGTGGAAACCATCACTGTTCTTCGAAGTTAATACTGGGTGTAGAAAATCCAGTAGCCACAGTTGAAGAGAATGAAAAATGTAGGAAAAAGGATCCGCGAGATTTTATCCACTCGTCTAGCTCTGCTCCGCGAAGGAGCGGGGCCTCCGACAGTGACGTGTCTTGGAGCGCTGCCATTGGTCTGTTGGGATAAAAGTAATTAAAAGAGTGAAACTAAAGTCTACCATATTTCGTATACATAACTCGCATACACAAATACTTTATACTTAAGTGTGCTTAAGTGCGCGATAAGTAGTTTACTAATACTGAATACTACGCGAACTATTTTATAGCTCTAATACGCATAGTTAACTATTAAATAATAACTATCTGAACAATACCATTCAAAAATCAAAGCAACCTGAATTTATCTGTAATCAGTCTTAAATCTTACAGCGGTCAATGTACGATATCGTTTGTTCCAGTCCCAGGCCCTTACCGATCATCGCAGGATATCGTCATTTCATTCGTATGTCCCCCGATGACAAACCCACGATGTCGTGGCTTTCTATGTGCGGTTTACCCAGATGTCTATCACTGGTGGCACGGCAGCATACCTGGCAACATTCACTTGTGGTCTCACTGGTCCTAATACATCATCATATTAAGGGTTAACCCGATTAATACTAAACCCATTAAAAGTAACAAAGGTCTGAGATCTACTCATTCTGCCTCTTCAAGAATATCGCGCTCGAAGATAGAAACTGCAAAACATTTTATGACTCCAATTTGCATGAGGCCTACCTCTTTTCTTTACACCATTCCTCTCCATCTTTCATCTAACGCATCATCAGTATGACATCCTCCCCTACATTATGACATCCTCCCCTACAAAATTCATTCCAGAAATCTCATCTGTGCACTATATTTCACCCCTGTCTGTTTCCATTCTTCTGTGGGAAGCCCCTTCCTTTCTACGAGACTCCGACCTGTTTGATTAAAATTCCATTCATTCCTACCTCCTGTTGTTTTGTTGTTGGTTTTTTTTTCACTGGATAATAGCGGCAGGCCTACACCTGAATTTCTAAACATCGCAATACTCAATCTTAAAGTTCCAAATATCGAACGTGTCGACTCTATTTCAATACTGGTACTTATTGCTGTGTAGGCACATGGGTATTTTAGATACTTCCGATAGTTTCGACTGCTTTCGATATCGCCATTGAAGAGACGGGTACCAGATAACTAGCTTTTTACCAAAGATCGACAGAGGATCGAAATTAATTTTGACACTTTTGATATGTCTAATATTTTCGATATTTAATCGTAATTCCGGAGTATCAATACTCAGAACGATACAACCCATCACTGCTGGATATCCCATTCCACCAGCTAAGCCTTAAAAGAAAACAGCTGCTGACCTGGGCATCCGGCTTATTTTCAATCGGTATCCTGAAGACCTGAGTTGACAAAATCTCCTTATCTCCTCGTCTCGCCAACACATTGACGTATGCGAATTCCAGCAGCGCAGCGAAGACAAAAATTAAACTGGTCACTATCCACACGTCAATGGCTTTGATATAGGACACCTGAAACATAAGAATTAGACGGGAGCAGAATTAGATGGCAGCACAAACTAACAGTCGAATAGGTCCACTTTGCCTTAGGGGAAGCTGCATGCAGCCAATTGATGACAGTAAAATTATTAAAGATAATCACTTCTCTCCTCTTCTTCACTCAGTTTGCCTATTACTGTTCGCTGTATAAACCAATACTCGTTAATTGCTGTGAAACAAATGTATCTAGATCTACAAGCACAATAATTTGAAGTCTTGCTTCCTTTGTCGATCCTCCTTTTATATCCCATCAATTCATTAATCAAAAAAAGATCAAAGGAATGGTATTCGATCAATTTACTCAGCAGTTTCACTTTAAAATCGGTGAAAATAAACATTGAAAATTGCTGTTTTTCATAAACTTCTGATATTTTCATTGCCAAAGACACCAAGAAAGTCGATCACTTCTGCAAGACAATAGCTAAGTAATAGTTTAGACGTTAAAACCAGTCAATTTAACATTCTGAGTCTGAAATGAACGTTAAGATGTGTAAACATCTGAAGTTTAGACATTGCTTGCATTCGTTGAATTCATAAACAATCATATCAAACAACGACATGACATTCCTACCAAGGTTTGAACTTAAATTAATAAAATCCATATCCTTTGCAAGAAATTCTATTGGCTAACAGTAACCACAAAACATTAAAATGGCAAAGTACATTGTTTATCATACGTCTTAAAGCGTACACAGTACTTCACACATAAGACAGTTACAATGAAGACCGCAATACCAGGCAGAAACATTATAGTCTAAGCACTAATGTAACACTTTCCAGAAAGTAATCAAAGATCTTTTAGACTAGCACCAAATTGTATTATATTATTATCATGCTTGATGTGATGTAATGCGCACTGAATCCAAAATACAGTTTTAACAACAGGCAGGATACCTTTGGTAGTTGCGTCTGAATGCTCGAACCGTGCGTGTTAAGAGTGAGCACTGTGAGCACTCCTAGTGATACACGTGCAGGAATGGCCTCAAGGTCCAGCCAGAAGGACACCCACGATAAGACGACGATGAGAATGCTGGGGACGTAGACTTGGATGATGTAGTAACCAATGTCCCTCCTCAGTGTGAAGTAAGCCTTGATGCAGGCAAATTTGGCTGATGGGGAAAGAAGACAGTTTTAGTAAGTTGGCAACAAGCCGCACGCTATTGGTGTGATGTGTATGATCGATTGTAATGTGGGGCACTCCGAAAGGGCGCGGTGTGCTGATAAAAGCATCAACTTCCATTGTGACCAGAAGTTGTCTATATGTTAGGTCTATCACAGAGACAAGGTTTGAATAAGGCCTCATACAAGAAAGTGTCTTTTTACTTATTTTAAAAAACCGCGAAAAATTGCCAAGAAGAAACAGGAATCGAATCAGATATGAGTTTAAACAGATATACATGTAACCGCCGATTTCTAAGATAGATGTTATTGTAAAATTCAAAATATTCAAACTACATAAAACCAACCGTCAAAGTCCGCAGTCAGTTTCTTTACACTCTCTATCTACAGCACCAAAACGAAGTTACCAATCGCGGTTCAAGATTACATAATTCTTATGTACGAAGCATGCAATGTCAAGGGAACTCAAAGTATGACAAAGAGCACAATTAATATAAATAGATTACTGTTCAGTGACACATTGCAGACTGTATAACAAAGCTTGCAGATCTATTGTCGGGAAGAGCATAAAGCATGAATTATTTTCGTAGATAGCACCAGTCTTTCCATTCCGAGTATATAGTCAGTATGATGTATAGTGGTATATCGCACAAAAATGAGGTCTGGAGACTGGAAAAACTGAAATTGCACGCAGCTTATTTATCAGCATGAAGACTTCCAAACTGTAATTTGTTGTTGTTGCTGTTGTTATTATTGTTGTTATTGTTGTTGTTGCTGTTGTTTCTGCTGCTGCTGCTGTTGTTAATCATATAATATGACCGATATAGCGATCAGAACTCGCTTGCAAATGTGATTGAAAGACCAATAAAATGTGCATTTGACCCAGTTTTAGAAAAACATCCTTATACGTCAAGACTGCCCATAAATATCTTGCATAATGTAGCCTTGGTTCTACTCACGATGATCCACATCCATGGTGCCATTGCATGATTCCGTTGTATTACTCTTAATAGAAAATTGCGGCAACTCTGTGTTGAGTGCTATTTCCGGGTCGTGAGTAATTGCTGGGGCGTCTTCTTGCCAGTAGAACATGACATTTTCTGTTGTGTAGGTATCTGCGAACAAGAGAAAAGTAAAGATGCCTGACTTTGAACATATGAGTTATTTTTCAGTTACCAGTGGTCATCACAATTATACTCGAATACCTTACATTAAAATAGTCCACCCTGGTTTAAAATAATGTTCTATTTTTTGCGGAAATCAAATTATTTTTGTAGCAAAATGATATCAGGAGCAAATGATCCGTAGATGTCGATAACTTTGATTTATTAAAAAGCATTTCTGTTAGGAAGCAGATGCCTTAGCTACTATAACGTAAAACTGTTTTTCAGTGGCAATCCTATAATACATTTTTCCTCCATTTTGGAAACCACCTGCCACATCAAACAACCGTATCTCAAGCAAAGATAATTCCCACCTTATGAAAATACAAATATTAAACTTTCATATACCTATAACTAGTCATAAGATGACTTCAGTCTATTTTTGATTGGCTACAATACATGCAAATGAAAAAGAGTCATTGTAAATGCATCTGATGAAAAAAACAACAACAACATACTCACAGCTTTGGATTAACATTGGACATCTCTGGGTATCAAGCGGGTACTTCTCTAGTAACATTCTGCACGTCAGCGTGAGTGAAAGTCTGAAGAATAGCGTGAAAGAGTCTTAATAATGTGGAGTGTGCCTTTTCTGGTAATATATGGCCCACCATCTTATTTCATATCTGTAAATATGCACAGATAGTTTGCAGATTGCACTGATTGTCCGTTTCTTTTAGGTGCCTAAACTTTATCATATATTGATTTTTTTTTTTGAATGACAGTCACCATCTTTCATTACAAATGTCGCTTAATGTCATCATTGTTATGAAGCAACAAGCAACAGTCTTGACCACCAATAATCAATGAACTATTGTTCTATATCGTCTCTATGCTTTCATTATTTCCTAAGTCAGTGTAATAAGAGTATCACGCTGTTTATGAAATCGAGGCCATATTGACATGATATGATATGCGCCCAATGTCTTCCTCCAAAATTGCACCAGGTGTTTGTGCTTTCCTACTAAAACAGTTTTCTCGCGTTCTCTCAGAACTGTGAAAAATTGACTTAGGCCATTATGGAAGAAGAATAGTGACAATATTAAAGAAAAGAAAAAGAGGCATTTAGATGCATAACGTTAATATACCCAGGAAATAATTAAGCAAGTAATCTCAATAATACTATAAGTGTAATTTATAGAACCCCTTCTGTAAACATAATTTATTTGGCATTAGAATTTTTTCGAGGAATGGGACTGAAAACAGTGTAAAGGGGAACCGGCTGAATTATAAGATCATAATAATGTTTCAGTCTTACATTGCTTACTGCAAAATGGCGCTCTATATATTGTAGACAGTCATCAAATTTTTCATCTTCAATTTGCTGCCAGAGAAAGGTAAGAGGCAGTTTGGCTCAAAATCAAAGTAGTTATGTAAGATTGCTAAAGAACTGATATGTACATTGGTTCTTAACTGTGGGCGAAATACTATTTATGTCAGTACGGAATACGAGTTCTCTAGATTATGTGTAAACGTGTAATTATGCAAGACTTTAGGCAGGGAAACAAGACGTAGAATGCGAGTCTTACTAAACATTCACATCTCGGGATTCAGTGACACCTGCTACGCTAACAGTAGCACCATCTGGGGACATCAGTCTAATCCACATTTCATGCAACACAGTGAATGAATTTAAATATTTTTGTCTCCATAGACATAATCAATAGATTCTGAGGGTTTAGTGTCATGCAGTCTCTAGTGACTACTGAGATCCATACAGATCCATCTTCTTTTTTCTTAAGATCTTAGAGGAAAACTTTAGACAGATTAAACAAGACAATAAGACTAGCATCTGTACTTTCATAAATGTTTCTGCTAAGCCGTCAAGTTGTATTAGCTCTGTTACTCTCACGACGTATTGAAGCATTACCCTCCTTGGATTAATTAACGTATAGCAAAGCCCAATGTCAATTGAAGTGTGTATAAGAAAAGCGGTCACAACTAAAAAAAACAAAAAACCAATAGATTACTGAGTCGTCTCTTTTATATCGTCCATTGTTGTCTCTGCTTTAGCTTCATATCTCTATTTTTTGGATCCCATCCTTTCTCGACTAGACGTCCTACACAAAGCTTTTCTACTTCTGCCTCCTCTCGCCCTCTTCCCCACCTCCTTTTCCAAAAATAAAATTAAAAAAAAAAAATCCGACATAAGCATCAAAAAAACTCCTCTCGCTTTAGTGTCTGATGCGATAAAACCTGTAGACTAGATGTGATCCATTTTGATTTATAAGATAGTATTCTACACAGAAGATCCATTGAAAATACAGATATCACTTTGATCAGAATTTTCAGCTAGTTCTGGTCCTATTTCAGTAGAACCTGTACATTGCCACCACTATTCGTTCCTTAGAAAAGCAGTCGCCTAAGGCAGATGGTTTTTCTTCTACGTTTTTTTTTTTGGTAACAGGCAGATCTATAAAAAAAAAAATAAAACATAATCTATTTATTTAATCAGAAACTGTTGACTGCAGGGCCTGTGAACAGCCCTCATGAGATATCAGACTATTATGGTGATCCAGCATAAATACGATATAGATCGTATAAATAATATGAGTAATCGTTCTTGAAACTTGGTCAGCGTGACAGATTGTAATGATACAGCTGGTCGCCGGAATCGGTACATGTACATGACTTGCTCAAACTTAAGTCCTTACTACTTCCTGATAGTTCGGTCTCTGCTGCTAACAAAATGATTGCATGACTGTGTTTAAGCACGTTCTTCCCTGGCCCCTGTCTTTGTGGAATATTCATACATATCAGGTAAAAAGAAAGTGTCCACACTATCTGCTCTGCTTCCAGAATGAAGCCTGCTATCAAATGGGTAGTCTGGCACCAAAATGTGTCAGGCGTATCAACGCTAAGGATGATGGCACCTAATGTGCCTGATAAGCCTGATGATAGCCATATCGTAAAGGGTAAATTTCACGCTGAGGCCGTGGTCGTTACATACTGAGCAAGATACCTGATCTCACTTCAGCGCTGTAAAATATATTATTATCGTAAACTCACATTTCACATTGCTCGTACTGTCGTAAAACGTCGTATCCTACACCTGTAAATAGCATTTGCAAAAAAACAAAAAACAAAACAGGGGTGTATACAGCAAAACTGTTAGCTTCGAGATGCCAAATTCATCATAAAATGATATTACTTTAAATTTCAGAGAGTATAGGCCTACATGAATGTCGATATTGTCATCAGAACCAGCCTAAAATTATGAACAAAAGGATACCAAAATTTGCATTGGACCTAATTTGTGGCATGCCGCAATCAATACTGACATTGTCAGAATTCCATCTCTCGGCAAGCTACATAGTTCCCAAAGATATTCAAATGGTGATTCAACTGTGAATAAACCAGCATTGGTAATTGAACTCTGGTGTTGCAGTTTGTACAGGCAAAAAGTGCATAAACGTGAAGTTAGGAAAATTAAAATGCTGAAGTGGACACCCCTGAACACACTGTGTTGTCAACCTTTATTATTAATGTATATTATTAAAATTAAATGAACGGTGAGAAATAGAGAACATGCTGTATCAAGAGTTAATAAAGAGAAAGATCTTATAGTACCCTTATCTCATAGTACCCTTAACTCATAGTACCCTTATCTCATAGTACCCTTATCTCATAGTACCCTTATCTCATAGTACCATTATCTCATTGTACCCTTATCTCGTACGAAATATAGAGTTATTTAAATAGGCTACCTTCTTTGGATGAATATAAATATACTTATTTCTGTATGGTATTACTTATCGTACAATATAACTGTTCTTCTGGTTTCATTTTAATAGCTGATTATCTAGAAAGTCTGTTTTCAGATGGGGGAAAGCGTTTACATGGACTGCACCAACATCTGGCAGGCTGCCGAAAGTAGAAAGACCAAAACGCACGAACAATTTTAAGTCCATGGTAAGATTGCTGCCAACCACATGGTCGAGAAAGCTAGATAAATGTTCATATTATCAGACGGAAGCTCAGCATCTTTATGCCTCATGCTTAGAGCTGGCTTCAGGGCAGTCTAGGTGTTAGGAGGAGGGGTGATTTGAGGGGGGGGGGGGCATATCCACTATGTACACTTATTGTAGTATCTTCCTCACCCTGGTATTCCGTTCTGACAAGCCAATCCATGAGAGATAGCAGATAGATCGCAACTTGAAATGAGTTTGCCATTTACTCAAGGATTACAACCACTTATATCACTCGTGCGCATGGATCTCTATATATACTGTAAAACCACACGACCTCGAATTAAAGGGAACATATCCATATTTTGATTCCATGCCATGACAATTAGAGTTCATTAGGAAAAAACAGGAATGAGAAACTTGCATCAAAGGCCTTATACACGTACAGTCTAAATAAAACAGTTCTGCCTCAAGACCGAGCCATAAAGTTAGTTTTTAGGTCAATCTTTTCCTTGGACCACCTTACCATGTTCACAATTTTGAAATCTCTACACAACGCCCTCGTGTGTGGGCTAGTCTAAAAACAATCACATGCACTATTCTATTGTTTAATGTGTGGTTTAGATATAATGCACAATCCACAATGTTAGTGTGAAAAACAATGGGTGACATTTTCAAGTACAGCTTTTTTCCCCTTTAAAATAAACCATTACAATGAGTTATGAACTGGCTGACGTCGATAATTTTGACACATTGGTTAAAGATGATATTATCTTTTAGATGTGATGGCTCTTTGATTGTTTGCCTGCAAAAGAGAAAAACGAAACCCCCGCTGAGAAACTTTATAAAGGCCCCCACAATTACTGCTGTCACTTCAAATCTAACGTATCTGGAGATCGGCCGGGATGATTACTTGCAGGCCAGGATTGTTTGGTCTTCAGCTTTTTTTTTTTTTTTGCTTCATTGTATCGCTTGAAGTGTTGTCTTTTTGGTGGGAACTTTCAAAATTTATCTGTACGTGTATAGACCCTTGTACTGGACTTTCCAACCATTAAGATTTCGAGGTCACGTGGTCCAGCTGTACCAAGCCAACCTACCGCATGCTGTAGTGAACTTGGCCCTCGCTAAATAAGTGCATGTATTTATTAGGCACGGTGACATCGTGAAATCCACCTTTCTTTTCGTTCCGGAAATATACGTCGGGCACCCACACACTGTCCATCATTTTTGTGTCCACCTCCAACCAAGAGGAGTTGTTGAGGTGAGTGAACATCAGCCGCCTGTCATACCAGCGCATGAATACGTATAACTCGACAGAGTAGTCCTAGGTAACAGAAATTAATTTGGCAAACGTTTTGATGGAAGTAAAACCCTTAGAGTTGCATTTTGTCAGCATCGTTGCCACTTTATAGACCTAAATAAAACATGTAGCATTCACAAAATGAATTAAAGAAATAAAGACACTTTGTCCTGTTGGAGAGAAAGTAGAAGATATTACATCTTGACGGATCTGAAAAATGTGTAGTGTACAATACAGACGACAAAACGTTATCGCAAGCAGCATGAACGCATTTTGCGCTTTAGTGAAACTCCCCAACACATTTTTTCGAAAACGTTTCGTAGAAAATGGTTGAAAATTCACTAAAGCTTTAAAAAAATCACAGCTTTGCATCATGCTCCTAGTGTTTGCTTTTGATTCTGTGAAAATGCCATTACACAAACAAATTATTGGTCAAGTGGTCTACATTTTTTAACACCGTTGGCGCCCTGCTTCAGTTTTGTGCACTGACCACTATGAAATATTCACAACATGTGGAGTATGGGGATAAATTTGTGTCATCTGCATTTCGATTTCCTAGTTATGAGAACTTTCAGATGTTCCTATTTTGTATCCCGAAAGAACGTTCTTGGTACTGTCAGTACCATGCAATCATTATTTCAACTGTGCTTGCATAGAGGCAAGATTTGTATAAACGAACTTAACATTTCAGCATAATGTACAAACGCTGGAGGAAAAGGTTGGAGGTTGGCAATGGACTCTGGACGTGATGACATTGGCTGGGTGCCCGACGTATACTTTTGGGGTTTTGTAAAGATCTTAACACTCTGAACCCCATAACTTGTTTCCTTGTCAAACATCACTTTGAAAGCCATCTAAAAGCATTTATCATTGATTCGGTTAAGTAAAATTCCTCACAAATCTGTTGGTTTCAAAAACTGCCATCTAAAACCGCCTGTCTTGACTGTCTTCTGTCACACTGTAATTCAGGAACTTCAAGAATAGAGTACGAAACGAATACGTCCACAAAGTTTCCTGCCGGGAGTTAATCTTTTCACTTTGTTTTTCTTGAACTTGTATGGTCCAAAGATAAGCACAAAAATAACATAAATATTTCCGAATTATCTACTATTTTCATCTAGACCTATGTCCAAACATCATGATCCTTCGCTCATTCCCTTCTCTTCCCCCTTCCTTTACTCTTTCTCTCGCATTTACTTTTCCTTTTACTCACACATTCAATATATAGATTTGCGTTGTCCTTCCCTTCTCCTATATCATAACATTTGAACTCATAATTACCTCGCTTCTCTTCTTATTATATCAACCTATTTATCGTCACGTGTTCCTCCACCTTCCCACCCAGACGACCTAATGTTTTCTCATTTCTCAGAATTTTACAGAATGCAGAATACTTAAAAGCCCGCTGTGGCCCTATACTTCTTGGGTTTAAACAGTATTCTACAATTATAAAGTCCAAAGAACTTCAGCGTTCTAATACTATTGATTGTGCATTAGAATATCAAAGCTTAATCCGGATTTTAATTTTGGCCACGTATGATTCCTAAACACGCCATTATAGTTCATTAACTGACGCTGCACCCCATATCGAGTAGTAGATTTACAAGTGTAACCTCAATCTTAACACGTCCACTTGGCTTTCGAAATTTGTTCACTAAGCCTAACGTGCTCATAACTGTAAGCTATCTTTCTTCACTGACGAAAAATTTAACCTTGACTCTAACAATTTCATATGGATTTCAAGAAACAAAATCTAAGGATTTTTCAGGGACTTTTCAATGTGAAAAAAAGAAAAAACAACCAAAAAATGCGGACAAAGAGCATTATTTATTTCCGCATACAAGCTATTCTAGACACAGGTCAGTTGCAGACCATTGCTTTTTTTGCGAACTCCATAAGGTTCGTAGATTAGTTTACTGACAGAGGCTTAGGATCATGACAGACCAAATAATGTGTCGTCGCTAACCCTGATACAACTTGCCTTTTCTCAGTCACACACGATTTCAGACTCGCAAGCGTCAAAATTTAAAGACTAGACTATTTGAGAAGCAGTTGGCAAAAATAAATTTAATAAATAAAGACATTTATAGCTTTGTAGTCATCTATCCAAATGTAAGGATTTTCAAGAACCTTCAAAGACCCGTGGGAACACTTCAAACCTTAAGTACCTACTAAACAAAACCTTGAACTTGGGATAACCTTGACCTCTACACACCTCATGCTGTACTTTACTTGCCCCTCCGGGTAGATGAACATGTAGCGGTTGGGCACTGTGACATTGTGAAATGAAGCTTTCTTTACGTTCTTAAAATACACGTCGGGCACCCAGACCAAGGGCATCATTCTGGAGTCCACTTCCAGCCAAGAGGATTTATGGAAGCCCTTATAGCGTAGCCTGGCATCCAGCCACGTCATTGTCAGGTATACCTCGACGGAGTAATCCTAATGAAATGTGATGGAAAAAGGAATAAAATAAATTAATGTATGCGTCTACACAAACTTTGTTGCAGCTGTGTCATGTCTTACTGCTGGCTTTTAAAAAAAAATAGAAAAAGAAGAAAAAAACAACACGAAATGACTGTCGACGAAATTCGGCATTTTCGAGTTTCATTACCTGATCATCGTGTTTCACAGATGTCATTTGCGGTGAACAAATATTATGAGGATTATTAACAAAGGTGAACTGCTTAATGGCATTTTCCCGTGTGTAGAAATGCCTGCAAAACGAATTCCTTTATGTCAGATATTGCTCTGATAAGAAATGACATAGGTTTGAACCTGGATTGAGGTAGCAGAAAAAAAGCGTGAAGAGCCGATGATGGTAAGCAAAGCGAATAGAAATGTGATGGAAAAATATCAATGTAAGAACAGGGAGCGAAAATATGTCTTTCTCATATGTAAATGTGTAAATCACTGGTCTGAAACTACGGAAATTTAGATCTAGTCTATATTATGATGCTGATGATGGTGATGATGCTCAAACCCAATTCACGTTGAGTTAATGTTGGATCTGCACACTGAAATGAACTCATCTTGTCATTGGTCAGCAGAATCATAAAAGAGGCATTCATAAGTCTTCATACTATTACAACTCTCATAATTATGTAAACTCACTAAGGTCGTGAATGCCAGACAGAGATGGTAAGGAAATTCCCTTGGGCTGGAAGAGCACAGCTGATGTGATTATTTTCGTAAGGTGCCTAACGTGTATTTCCAATGTTCTCAAACGTCATATTTATTCTCTTTGCATACTGTCAACTACACACCATTGTGTTTTCTTGCAAAGTGTAAGTTGAAAGTGTCCGCTCTGCATCACCATCAGAACAAACACTATTCAAGAATTGTCCGCATATTGCTAAAACGATTTACATTAAATACATGCAACACACAATAAATGCACTCTCATGCACATGCATGTCGATATGCCCACGATCCGACGTGCCTACGACCGATGTGCCTCACGATTCAATATGCCCAGACATCAGATTATGGTAACAACTCAACGTCAAGTAATTCCACAGAATATTCTAAGTCGTCATTAAGTTAGTGATTAGAACGTATAGTAAAAAATAATCAAATACACGGTAATCATCATATAGGTTTTAAACTCTTTGTTAGGAAAATCATGTAAAACTGAGCCTAAGTAACAGTGGAAGTTACTCCTCTCAAGGAGACGAGTAGGTTTAGGCTGATAAAGACAAAAAAGCACAATTGTGACTGAGCAGTTTTTGGAGGAAAGTGCAGCTAAGGACAACCATCGAAGTACAAACTCCTACAGAATGTGATGTGTGTGTGTGTGTGTGTGTGTGTGTGTGTGTGTGTGTGTGTGTGTCTGTGTCTGTGTGTCTGTGTATGTGTGTGTGTCTGTGTATGGTTGAGAACTCGTTAATTCCTACCAAACCCTGTCTCTCTTTTGTTACGATATTCGTTCTAATTAGATTAGGTCGTAGGCACCTATCTCTCTCCTCTCCCTGCTCTCCTCCCCAGCAAAAAGACATTAACACATTTACTTGTGTTAGTATTACTGAACAGAACAGGTGAAGACCAAAAGTTACAAAACTCGGGTGATACAACTAAACACTTACAACACATCACACATGCTTCCCTGCCTCATCTTCGTTTCTCCTAATTTTGAAGCCATTCACAAATACAAGCTTCCTCTCTGTTTCCCTCTGTTTACTCTTTCATTATCTATTAGTCTCTTACACACCTGTGACTAAACAGCTTGTTTTAAAATTCGAACGTCTAAGTGTGTACTTTCGTTTGTCAGTATCCGCCCCACGCTATCTCTTCACAAAATCGCCTAGCTTATTTACTTTATTGTGTCAATGCTACATTCTAAAAGGTCAAATTGGACATATCTTCTGACGTTTATTATTTCTGTTTATCTAAACCCCTTTTCACCTTCTCATGTCATGACTAAATACGACAAATACTAAAAACTAAACATATAAAATGTAGTGATGGGTCAAATCTGATCAGATTTCATACGTCTGGCTTGACGGCTGTAGACCATAAACTTTGTCACCAATTTTATCAACACTAACTCCAAGAAACAATCTGGAACTAGGCCTGAAGTAAATCCTGCAGCCCCCCTGCAGTTTTCATCTAATAACAAAATATTTAAATTGATCTTAAGTTCTTGTGCCCCACATGCCCTTAAAGTTAGCTGAACATGGCCATTGGGAGTCTGAATGCTATCCTCTAGTGCCTGATGTCACATTGGATAACCTCAAGCATAGCGAAATGAGACCGTTATATCCCTGTCTTGGCATGCAACTTCACCAGAGAAAAAAGACTCCGTGTAAGGTTAACTTTATCTTACCACACTGCGGGCATTTAGAAACTTTGGACTTTTTAAAATCGCGCATAAAATCTTTGTAATTTAGATTTCCTAAGAACCTTACTTTAAGCAACAACTCGGTATTAGATTAACTTTCTTTTAGCACTTTCTTTGAGCCTTTAAAACAATTTTTAAATGGACGATATGCATTTTTGAAGCATTGAATTCAATTATCCTTTTCGAAATATTAGATCACATATTGTCATTTAGATTTCTTAAGTTGTTGATATTAAAATGATAGTTTTAACAGTGGTGAAATTTAAAGGCTATCGTCATTTACGCGTTAGTAGTTGTGACACCAGATACGTATAGGAAACTTTGGATCTAGCAAAACTCTATCCCAACACACCTCATGCTGTATTTGACTTGACCTGCTGGGTAAATGTGCATGTAGCGATTAGGCACTGTGACATCATGAAAAGAACCTTTCTTTCCGTTCTTAAAGTACACATCGGGCACCCACACCCGCTCCATCCATCTGGAGTCCACTTCCAGCCAAGGGGATTTATGGAAGGTTTCAAAGCGCAGTCTGGCATCCAGCCACGTCATGGTCAGATATATTTCGACGGAGTAGTCCTAAAAACATATATTATGATGGATGAAGCAAACAAAGCACAGACTCGTGAAATAAGGTCATAGCCAGGACACTCCGACTAGTGATAGATTCTTAAAAAAACCAAAAAGGAATACAAAGATGAAATGAGGTCACAGTCAGTACACTTCGACTGGCTCCATAATATGTGATCGATTCTTAAAAGGAATACAAAGATAGAAAGATGAAATGAGGTCATATTATATATTTCTGCTGGGGTGAGTTTGTATTAGTTACACGTGATTAAAAAAATATTAATAGACAGATGAAAGTAGGTAATAGCCATGCATTACTTTTGCGACAGAGTAATGAATAACACGTTATTAGAAATATGAATAGACATGAAATAAGGTTAAAGTTACGTATACTTTAACTAAGATGTCCAAGTATTAGTAACTTGTGATTAAAACAATCAAAAAGACAGATGAAATTAAGTCAAGTGTCCAAGTATTAATACATGTGATTAAACAAAAAAATATGAATAGATATAAGAAAGAAGATCATAGTCAGACACACTTTTAAATGAGAGGTCCTGTTAACATGCAATGACATAAAGCGAATATAGAGATGGCATTGATGCTATGGTTTTAGCCAGGATCAGTTCGACAAAGTTGCTCTAATATTCTGTGAAGGAAAGAGAAGAGTGAATCTATAGATGAGATACTTTTCAAGTCAATAGGTCATTCTCTTCTCTGGCTGAACATTCCTAGAGACATGACTATTATGAAGAAGGAATGTGCATACAGTGGAAATCAGACCATAGTCAATTAGTCTGGTGTATTTGAGCTCAGTGAAATAGGGTAAAAAAAAAACATAGATGAATTGATATTGTCAGAATGTTAGTGATCAATGCCTGTAAAATAACAAGGCAATAATATATACTCCCAGGGAGCTGAGAAAGTTATTAAATGGTCTGGCGTAATACTGTAATAATGTGAAAAGTTGCGCGAGCTGACTTTGCCAGGACACATGACTTCTAAACCTCTTTTTAGTATAACAATAATTATTATTGTTATTATTATTATTACAGTTATTTATATTATCATCATCAAGTAAGGTCGTAATCACCTACACTCTGACTATTTTGTCCTAGTAATATGTGATGAAAGCAAAATTGAATAGATAGGTGAAGAAAAGCCACAATTTGTATACATTGACCGAGTTGTCCTGGTAAAACGCGACTGAAGAAAACTAAATTGGTGAAATAAAGATCATAGTCAATATATTTCAATGACGTTGTGCAGTAACATGTGACATTTCAAAAAAAAAAAATAATGAAACCATCAAGACAGAGGAAATAACGGTCGTGTAAAGTTCTTCGTCTGAGTTGTTGGCACTAGTGTCGAAGCGTGATCACTACTTTATCGATACATTGCATACCAATATATAGTATTGATACGCGTTTTAACAGAATCAGCAGTTGATTTAGGAATAGTACGATAGAAAGCGTAAAGATGAAAGGATGAACAGGGATTTAGACGAGACTGAATTCTTAAAAGAGATACTTAGGATTTATTCTCAATGTAATTATATATAACTATAATAAATAAATAAATCTCCCAGCGATTCTTTCTTTCTTTCTTGACATTTCTTTTCATCTTTTGACAACTATTGCCAAAACATTTGCGTTTGAAGTCTGTACATATACTTTTTTTTTTAAAATCCTGATGGATGGTCCCTGCATCTAGTCTAGTCTTACAATGGATATTTGTTATAAGCACAAAAATATGTTATTACATCTCATTGTTTATGCAGGCCACAATTGTACTCTACATTAATATCCCATTAAAGCTTTACATTTTTCTGTATTCCATACATACATATCAAAGTAAAAGGGACCACACTTCCGCACTAGTGCCGAATTCTCAAAGTAACATAATATGTGACAAAAATTTGAAAAAAAAATGAATAGATCTGGGCAGAGAAACTAAAGATGGAAGTCTAAAACACTTTCCCAACTAGCATGGGATCAGACAAATATACACAAATCAAATTAAGGCTGTTAACAACGGTTTCAGTCCAGTCAAAGCTCCACTACCATGCAGTCTAGATAGTGGAAACAGCATGAGCAATCGCTTGGAGGGATTTCATGACTGTTCGATGCGGTTCGCACATATCGTTCAACAGATATGAAGAATTCTCTTCAGTGTTTTTGTTAGATAGAATGATTCCAAACGAGATTTAGACCGACGCACTCATTGCAAGGTCTTAACAATGCACCATTCTTGAGTGTTTTGAGAAATCGGATAGACTCTAGTCCCTGTAACTATATCAGTTATTGTGACGCGAATAGTTACAATCTAATAGTTGTTCGTGCTTATTCAATAGGATAAGGCGTGTGGTTTTTTTTTTTTNNNNGGGGGTAGATGTGTGTAATATCTCTTGACGATTTGAATGTAGCACGTTTTGGTGACGTAGGTGTCTTGGCATGAACGTATGACGTGGTTTAGTTGACGTAAAATGTGGAATTCCTTGTCAGTATCTCATGTCTTGGTTGAGTCAGATATCTCAAACTAAATATAGCTTGCTGAGATGAGATGCAGAAAAACATTTGATCAAGAGTTAAGAAACAATATCAGCCTGAAAAACTCAAATTCCTCAGAAATTATGTCCCTAATTTTCTTAAATGAATTTGTTAAATTCTTATATTTTTTTGTCATCAGTACTAGTCTAAACATTCCGAAAAGAAGTTAACCAAAATTTGCATTTGGCCAAGTTTAAAAAAAAAAAATCTAACATAGCTTACACCCAATAATTCTTACTGAACTGGATCTACTAACGTGAGAGATAAGCAGATGTAAACAGAGTTATTGTGCAAAATCTATTTTGGTTAGAAGCCAAGTTAATTTCTCAGGGATTCATGTTAAGTTTTAAAGGATTCACCTTCATGTTAAGTTTTAAAGGATTCACCTTTTATAAACATAGACATCGTTTATCAAAGAAAACTGAGGTTCCCCAAGGGCGCGAATGTTTAGAATAATATATAGTCGTTATGCTCATTGAATCCAGAGTCACATGAAGGGTTAAAGCCCAAGAGCTGTGAATACTACCATATAGTTAGAACCTAGATTTAGTATTGAAAATACTGGATTCAGCACACTGCTGTTCATTTACAATTTTACTTTGCAAGACAAGCTCGCAAGAATGACATTCTTTGCTCTCCGTTTACAAAGCAGGAATATAGTCTAGTAGAGAGAACATGGGTCACCATAAGCACTAGGTACAATATTGTCATGTGAAATCGAGGGAAAAAATCCTTTTTTTTCAGTCTAGCCAGTCGATGATACTACGTTTTCAGATCAACGATGCTGAGGAATAATTATTATGCGTAATGCCGCTTATCCCACCCACAGGAGGTTTGTTTGGGGGGTGGGGTGGGGGGTTGGGGGTTGGGTGAGAGGAAAGCAAACAACACTGTTGTCTGTTTATTATAAGTTTGATTATTCTCGGATAGCTTCGCGGCACCTCAGCTGGTATCCTATATTAATACAACTCAGAAAAAAAAAATGTAAATCGGATTTAAACCGTTGTCATTTTCGGGCTAGCTAAAAGTCTCCAAACATTCCCAACTAACTGCGTCTTGTTTACTGTTTACATGTAAAGGAACAACCTCTCAAGAACGAGACCAGCTGTGCTGGGTTCTTGTACCATTTTTTTTTCCGGGCTTGATGTTCGAGCAAGACGCAGTGCAGGGAGTCCGCCGGTATCGATCGATAATTTGTCTGAGCACCAGGGCAGCAGCGATTCCAACCAGTTTCGAATTGGTTTGACTTTGAATACTTTCGGCTCGGAATCGGTACAGGAGTATTCCGGAAGTTCTCCAAAAGTCTGTAGCACTGCCGGATTTAGGCTGCGTGAGGCTCTAAGCTATATAAACCGCCTGATGAAAAGTTAGTCTGAAAAGTCTCACAAAGCTGATTACCAAAACAAGATCTAGGGCAAAGTTATTTACATAACAAAAACCTATCCCCTGCCCCCAAAACACACACACAATTCTGAATGTTTGTATGGCCTCTGAGGATTGCGAAACCTTGAGCTTTTCCGACTAAAGGGATCGAACTCGACCGGAACATGTTTAGCTCAATCCCCCAGCTGTAAATTATCTAACAGATGAGGGCTTACTCCGACTGATAAGGGCCCGAGGGCTGTGACTCGATGGCATAATTAAGTGCCAAGATGCGAATATTTTTACACGGAAGCCCATCTTGAACTTTTCCGGTTTTGTCTGCCGGCATTCCTGCTTCTTCATCAAGGCCAGGAGTGGTTGGTCTGTAAGAGGTCTTGATGCAACAAACGTGTTTCAAGTTTTTATTGGGTTGACGTGTAAAAACGCTTTCCACAAAACAGATCAAATCGTCATAGACATAAGTAGTTCTCTTATTTCATTTGAATGAGTTTTTTTTCCCCGATCCTGGATAAAATTGTATTAGAGAGCGCAAGAAAATACTGCCAAATTTCAGCTTTGACTTTGTGACCTACTTTGTCTGCTATTTTGATAGATGACTGCCTATGACTGTGACAAAATGCAAGCTTTAGTATTACTTTGGTATTACTAAATGTGAGGATGATTCTGAAGATAGTATTACAATTCTTGTAAGAACTAAAAAAGTTAAGGATGGTATAATTTAATGGGGAATTAGGTCTCTCCAAGTCATTAAAATGGTTTCTTTAAACCCCATATTTCCGTGAAATTCGCTCTTGTGGAATTGATGTCATACATTAACACAGAAGAAAAAAGGTTGTGAAGTTTCAGGAGCCAATTCTCTTGAAGAATTTCTTTACATGTTGCTATTTCGGCCATTCTTTAAAGCATAATTTGTATGTGTTGGACCACTTGTGCTAAACCAACTGTGGAAACGCCGAAATAGTTGTGTCAGAAGCCCTCATAATCTCTCACCATTATGTCGATAACTTCCGGCGGCTTTCTGTAGCTCCATGTGACGTCATATCCGCATGTAATGCAAGTGGATTTCCAGCCAAAGAACTGCTGGGTGCTTGCCCTGGCACATTTCATCAAGACAGTCACGCATACCGATTAGTAGCTAGTGCTGTTGCCACACTGGTCATATGCGTTTCCCCTATAGCAAGAATGATATTTCCTAATATTTACATAAACATGACGTTGAAGTAAATTTAAAAGGAAAAAATCCGATAATTTCATTGTGTAAAGGAAGAAACCAAGGCATTTTACCCATGTTATTTACATTTCACGATTTTTCATGAAAAAAAAAATTTCACCCGACGTAGGAAGAATAGTCTAGCTTTTCTGAAATCCATTTTACCCTACCGTAAGGGGAAAATCTCTACGAGCGGGAAAACTGAGCTAGCAGGTGTTCTACAAAGCCCGATATAGCATTTCCTAGTCTAGCGACATAAGCCTCATTTTGACTGGGTGCAAGATATATAGTTTATAATCTCTTAAAACAGTCCAGCAGTGTTTTTCTAACGCACTTGAGACTTACCATTCCGTAAATAATCTAAGAAAACGATACCACATGCGCCTACCACCATAAGATAGTACGTAAGTGATTTAGGAGAACAGGTAGACCGTTAATTNGGAAGTAGCGGATATGCCTAAAGATAATGAAGTTGTTTGTTTTTTTTTTTCGTTTTGCGTTCTTTCTGTCTTTTACAAGGTAATATTCTGTCAGTTCTCTATACATTACTGCTAGAGTGATCACTTTCCCATATCTGCCATGGAATCAGAGAGACGCCACTGGAAAATGATAGCTGGAATTGAATAGGTGCCATAAGTGGCGTACCCTGACACTTTCGTCAGGGGGTGCCTACATACAAGTCGCCGGTAATTAGTGGTATCTGCCAAAAGCTTTGTGGAACCCCGATCAGACAATGGAAAAAAAAAGATGATTTTTTTTCACCACTGTATCGCTACCCATCAGAATAAGGGAGCCGAAACAAACTTGGCTTTTCGTCCGAAACAAACTTGGCTTTTCGTAATCTGTCATATTGACTAAGCTTTAGTCTACTTTCTCTACGCCCTGTCCACGCTGGCCGTCTGGTAATTGTTGAGACCACAATGAAAGTCTGGTTTTCTTTAAAGTATTACAGTGCCATTGATTTTTTTTCTTGCTGTTTATCTAAGAAGAAAGTCGTTGGTGTCTAGAAACATTTCGCCCCGAAGTCGCAACACTGCTGAGTGCCAGATGTAGTTACAAGTACTTTATCGTCAGGATTTGTCGCCACAGACTGCTAAGAGTACATTCACGTGTGTGTGTGTGTGTGTGTGTGTGTGTGTGTGTGTGTGTGTGTAATACACTGCTTAATAATATTCGTAAGAATGCCTAATTGGTGGGTGGTAGTGGTGGTTGTAGTAGTAGTGGTAGTAGTGGTGATGGTGACTGTGGTGTTGGTGATGATGGTGATAACGATGCTGCTTTTTGTGTGCTGGTTGTGCCGACGAGGAAAATGGAAAGAGAGATAGAGAGAGAGAGATTGTATGCCAACAAAGAGCATGGAGAGAGAGAACGGAATGCAATGGCGCGCCAGTGGGAGAATACGTCGTGAAAAGTCATGAAAGCCCTAGCAGCTGTGACCACCGCAACTGCTGCGACAAGAGTCGCAACAAGAATGACAACAATAACAACAACGAGAACAACAACGACATTGTTCATAGCATTTGCAACATAAAATTAATGATGGAGAGCTTTTATTTTAAAGTTCCGATCTCTTCTGGGCCTTAACAGCAGAGGTTAGCATATATATATACATATGGCTGATGTAGCGATCATAATGCATGTTAAAATCTAGATGTGAAATTCAAAATAAAATACGTTTCTAGTTCGCATCGTGCAATTTGACTGCAACCCCAGGAAATGCCATATGAGCATGCCCACCTCTGCTATAACGGCCTGTAAAAGATCCGAACTCAAAAGCTCTCTAACAATGCCATGTCACGTCTCTAATACATCAACATAACACAACTTAACTAGTGACTTCGAATTTTCAGGACAACTAATGAAACAGATTTATCTATGACATGTAAGTATAGTGCATTGAAGGATTCTGTGTTCTCCGCATGAGATCTACAGTCCTGTAATCTCTACTGGGGATGGACAGGCCTATTATACTTACTTTCCATAACACAACCTCAATGAACAGAGTAAACATACTCTAAGCAATGCCTACAATTATCATATACCTCTATGTATAACTCATACTTACCATGGTCGTTTCACTGACAGAGTCAAAACTCAGAAGATGTATCCTTATGGTAACATTGGTTGGATGCTCTGAAATATTTTAAAAAATGATAGAACTACAATTTCATGTATAAAATCAGGGGCTATAAGCTAAAATAACAATTACAAAACACACGTTAACTTAATTAGCACGAACACTCCTCTACTGTTCACGCTTAGAACAACTTGGTTATAAATGGTTGTTACTGATGAAAGAACCCAAATATACCTTTTACAGACAAGAAATCCGACCTGATGTAAGATAAGTAGGAGTTCTCAGTTCTTGATCTGTGACATGTGATGATCACGTCTGAGAAGGGGGAGAAAGTGCAGAGCAACAACTACACTGATTTCTGTAGTTGGGCATTTTGTTCCTTAAAGTTGTAAACGAAAATGATGTGCCTCCAGTACAAAAACGCTCCATCTTATCTAATGTTATCTAAAATTAAATTGCTATTCTCATTTCCTCGTATCTGAGAGATGTTTTGAATGGTACATCTAACAGTCCAACTTTACTGTGACGTAATTCCCTCCTTCCCTCTTTCTCACTAAAACGGAACAAAAACTGTACATAACATGGCGCTTGCCTTCCCCCATTCCATTACAAAAAAAAAAAGACCAAAACATCATGATTATCAAAAAGTGAGTCGTAGAGGGTTCTGGGTACCTCCAATCACCAGGAGAAGAGGAGGAGGNGGGGGGGGGGGTGTGGTCATACTTACAGAGACCTATGTTGACAGATGGTAAAAGAAGGAAAGAGCGTGTAAGGGCAGGACATGATATCCAAATGTAGGGCTAAACGTTAATGGATATCAATAGTGCTTATTCTCACTTCTGTCCCTCGGCAAGAATACTGATATTTACAGGCTGAGTTAGTCCATCACCCGTTCTTTAGATACTTTAATACTTTTTGATATGTCCAATTTGAGCGGTAAAATTGCTTTGAAAAAGAAACAAATTAGCAGACAGAAGACAACACCACAACAAAGCAAAGCAAAAATAACAGTACAATTTTTGTGTCATAACCGAATTAGTTTCAAAGTCTTAAAAGACTGTTCAGCGCAACCTTTGACCTCGGTAGCTAGCCTACCTCATGGCTATTTCTTTATCATTACAATATCAATATCTACTATCGACGAAATTGAAGCAGTGAGTACTCACTTTAGCAGATATTTGGAAATATCGACTAAGACACAAACAATGATGCCAAAAAGATAATGAAGGTATCAAAGTGGTGGGTGGCTAGAACAAGCAGAGATAAATGAAGAGCACTGGGTAGAACCCTCTTCTCCTTTCCGCACTTCTGACGCTGGATCCTGCCTCATGCATAAAAAGGATAACAATTACGAAGGGTGAACATTAGGGTAATATTATGTAATCCTCTTCAGATTCTTCTAGTATGGAAGCCCTTGAGGGCATTATTACACCATTACGTGAGCTTATGCTGTAACGAGGACTCATTTGTAGGGGATAGCTAGGACATTATTCCAAAGCCCCCCGGACTTCGCAGAATTCTCTTGGGAAGAGGGAGAGTTTGATATAAAACATGCACGCATACTAATGATTCTGACTGGTTTATGGAATGGTCAGGGGCGGATTAAGGATCCTCCGGGGCCTGGCTGGGCCTAAGAAAAGACAGGGCAAGTATCCCATTAATTCGAAATCACGCGGACGGACGGACGGACGGACGGACGGACGGACGGACGGACGGGCGGAAGGACAGATATACAGATAGACAGGCACGCAGGCAGGCAAACAGGCAGACAGGCAGGAGGCAGACAGGAAGACAGACAGACACACAGACACACAGATAGATAGACAGATAGAATAAATGTTTTCAGAAGCAGTTTGGCGCCACAACTATTGGTATGGCTATTTTTGCTTCGGTATACACCATGAACTACTTCTGCAAATACTAGACCAGATCG
>JAWQUT010000767.1:72421-88531 GCA_033807755.1 Ellobium chinense
AAACAGGACAAGACCTCACACAGATGAATGCAAATTCAGGAGATCTGTCACGAAAGAAATTTATCCCGTGTGCAGAATATGGGAGTGGTCTTCTTCATGTGTCTTAGACTTACATGAGCGGGTACGTAGAACAGAGCTATCAAACATACCAGATAATTATCATTGGATAATCACACACACACAAAGACACACACACACACACACACGCACACACACACACACACACACACACAAACACACACACACACACATCCACACACACACTCTCTCACACACACACACACACACACACACACACACACACACACACCACACACACACACACACACACACACACACACACACACACACACACACACAATTCGGTAAAAATGTGCTTGGGATTACTCAGCTACGGGTCCGGACTGCACAAGACACTGATGGGCCTGTTCTTAAAAGGTCCATTGTTTGAGATCCCACCTTATTATCTTACCTGCTGATGTCAGCCAACACCCAAAACCTTGAAAACTCACGTTTGTCTCTAGAGTATTCCAAAAGACGTTCTTTACGACAATGATCTTGGACTACACAAATTAATGCGGTTATGGAATTTCCGGACAATAGTGGTCCATTTTTAGAGTTTCCTTCGTTAAAGGACTCACAAGTCTGCCATTTCAAAATACTTCAGGGATTTCTTTCGCCATTATTGAGGGTAGAAAAACATCCAGGATAAGCAAACAACTCCCGAGACGAAGTTATCCAATCACTGCTGGACTAACTCTGGATACCATCAACGACTTTGAAATTCATTCAAAGAGAAAGCAAACTGTAGGAAAATCCTTCGCCTACTCGCACGCACGGAGATCAGTTTGCTGAAAATAGGGCATACTCTTAAGGGATTGTATCGTAGTTTGCGTTTTGATTTGATTTAAACTACGAAGTCTTGCATTAATAGCGTCAGTACACAGTTGCTGGTGAAATAACTATAAAGTTGACTCCTCTTTACTGCGATCCCTCTGGAGCATAGGAAAAGTTGCGATTAAAGAAATGGCAAGTATACAGTAATTTTTATTTAAAATAAAGATTGAAGTATTCTTTTTTCTGAGAACTGTTGTGATTAAACGGAAATTGTGAATAAGCGGGTTGAGGTTAAGCAGAATCGACTGCATGTTGGATCAAGTAATAGCATACTCTAGACACAGATCACAATGGCGCCTCCCTCGACGGACTAATCCTTACCTCCCTCCCTCCTTCCCCACCTCTCCTCTCACTTCTCTCTCTCACCCTTTCTTCCACCAGAGTTTCTGTGCGGGTCCTACGATCCCATATCTTACTAATACATATTATTCCAGGATCATTTTTGTCGTGTTCGGCTTTAGCTCCCTAAACCTTAGTGTCCCCTCCCCACTTCCCTTTTGTAGCCTAATTTTCAAAACTTCAAGAGCTTCGGGAGGGAGGAGGGGAAAAAGGGGATAGTGGGTAGTGATGAAAAGAATTCGAATCCAGATTCGAGTCCATCGAATCCCCTTGCCCTCCTAAACTTGGCTTGGATTCGGATCCTTTGATTCACAAGAAGCAAACTGAACAAAACAGACAACCAAAAACTCTGTTAAAATTTCGATCTCTATCCCAACATACAGGTACAATCCATAAGCTTTCTTTAAATTGAAAATACACGAGTAAAAAAAAAGCCCATTATGGAAAAAGGTAGCCCACTAAAACGTAGGCATATCTTGTCACACACAGAAGAATTAACACAAATTCCGTAAATACACTATCTCAATCCCATGTTCGAATCCGGATTCGTTTCCATCGAATCCTAACTCGTATTATCATTCGGACTTTATTCCATATTCGATTCCATCCATCCTAACTCTGCAATCGAAACCGGATTAGAAATCCTATATGATTCGAATCCGTCCAACCCTAAAGAAAGAGGCACTTTGTCCAGGAGGATGTAAGTGCACGGTGGACCATCTTGTTTTACGTCCTGCTCTTCTTAGCTATAATGTCTCCAGTGTCTATGCGCAGTCACACAATACCCGTATTCGTTATTCCAGCGTTTCATTCCTCTTCCAGACAAAATCTTCCAGCCCAGACCTGTCCGAACTGCTTCTATCCTGCTTCCTGAATTCAACCGGAGTGGGTGTTTGGGTTGTGTCTGGGCGTGACCTTGCTTCTACATCAGGGGCGATAAGAGAGTCGTGCCAAAGGGCTCACATCTTGACGCAGTAATATCCGGTCTTGGGATTTCCAATTCATATTTCGCAATTTTATTTTTCCTCTGCTCTTTGCTTCTGGATGAGAAGATGGTGTTACCGTATTAGCATCTCGCCGATGTTCGATAGCTCAGGACGACTAGATAGAAAGTCAATTAGCTGAGATTCGAATGTAAGGTTAGAGAAGATTTGTCCCATGGCTTTCGGCTAATGGGTTTTTGATTACCGGAACAAACGTGAAGAAGCCATGACCATTTCCACACAGTAATTCATTCTCTCTCTCTCTCTCTCTCTCTCTCTCTCTCTCTCTCTCTCTCTCTCTCGTCTCTCTCTTTCACTCTCTCTCTCTCCCTCCTCTCCTACCTTTTCCTGCAATTTAGTCTTACTATATGGTACCAATGCTCTGGAAATGGTAAACGGGTTCTTACTAGAAATCGTACTTCGCATAAAAACTCAATACTGCTAATCTTTCTTTGCATATTGCAAAACACTCGAGAAATTTCATGTTTGTGAACTGGAAGACTGCTCGGGCACGCCCATTAATAGTGGAATTGTGTACGCTGATGCAACATTGTTGGAGCTTTAGGATTAATGATTTACTTTCATTTGAAATGGGCGGTAAAGAATTTCAAAATATTTACGAGAAGGAGGAATTAGGATATCGAGATGAAAGTTGATTACAATTTGTGCCATAGAGGTTTCTTTAGGATTAATGATTTACTTTAATTTAAAATGGGCGGTAAAGACTTTCAAAATATTTAGGAGAAGGAGGAATTAGGATATCGAGATGAAAGTTGGTTACAATTTGTGCCTTTTAGGTTTGACGCCAAGAAAGCGCAAGCAACATTGATTTGATTTTGTTTTTCATTTTCTTCTCCTAAGGGTTTCCGCCGGTTTCATGAATAAATCCGTTCCACTCACTCCATGAGTTTGAGGACAATATAGAAAAAAAATATTGAAAAGGAGCCAGAGGCTGCAGACAGCAATCTACTGTGCAGAGCCGTTAGGTAAGCGTTAAATGCGGGGTACCCTTAAGAGATGATGAAAACTTCAACCTTAAGACGTTAAAAGGCTTAGCCAGTATTGATCCTACTGGTGAACATGAAAACTGCGCTGTTGAAGTTGGCAGCTGACACTGACTATTAAGGCCTGGGCGAGACTCGCTTCTTTTAATAAAGTACTGGAGGATTCGAGTATGTAACAACACGAGATCTCGAATAAAAATCCGATTCCTAGTCTTAGACAGAAAAGTGTGTGTGTGGGTGGGGGGAGGGGAAGGGAGGGAGAACAGAAGAGGCGTGCGGTTATTTTTTTGAGGGGGGTATGGGGTGGGGGAGAATGTTTAGTGGGTTATTGTTTCTCCCTACCCTCTGCCCCTTTCCAAGCCAGTTTGTATTTTTGTTCATTAACTTCATTAACTGGTATTCTTATTTACTTCCTGTTCCTAATTTTAACCCTAAAAATTGTCCCATTTGGTTTTAGTCTGGTCCCAGTTTGGCTTATTTTGACAGTGAATTTAGCCTTAGCCGTGAAAATTATCTGGCAAACCTATTGATTTTTCCACTGGCTATTCTCTCTAGCCTTAGCGGGGACTCGGGACTGTGATAAGCAGCCTTGAAATGGCATAATGGACACGATTCCGAGTCAGATTCCAAATCCCGTGCCTTCTCACGGAATGATCAGACTCGTCTAGCGCTTGACAGTTGAACCGAATGGCTAAATGAATATGAGTAAGGAACCGTCTCTGTACAATAAACCGGTTCCAAGCCGTGAACCGGTTACTGGAAATCGTTGAGATTAATTCTCTCAGCAATGGATTCGATTTGCGAATCCTGCCCGGATCTCCTGACTATTTCTCATCACTCTGGCGTCCACGAAAGAGCTGTCTTATCATATCTGAGAGAGACTTTGAGCCAGCAAGAAGGAACGGGTAATTAAATACAATGTCTCATCTTCTCAGACAAGACTTAACAAGTTGACGACGCGAAGCATTTCATTTTCACCACTATTCCTTGTCTTAAAATGTTGTTGCAGCAATGCAAGAAGGTATTGAGAGTGCCATTAACTGCGATATATACTAAAATCGCATCATGTCGTCAATGGTTGATTATTTCCGCTAGAAAGGCACTACTGCGCTCTTCACCAAGGAAGTGACAAGAGGGAGAGGCAATCCTCTTTTTGTCAGAGAAACACCAAAAATATGAAATGGACTTTTTTTAAAGGCACCAAGTTAACTTCTAATGAGTGTTAACAAATTCTCTAATATTTTTGTTAAAAATAAGAGTAATCAAGCAGTGAGTTACTACAGCTCTAATACTGTATTACCAGTACCGTTTCTTATAGTACGTTTACAAATTCAGTGGAGCATGTAGATAAAAGGGCTTTTTTTTGTAAAGGTTAAACGAAGCCAGAAGAAGTTCTCGGTGTTGGACACTCATAAGATATTACGTCTATTTCTCCCAGGGCCTGAAGATCAATATAATTGCCTTTTGTGCCTTAAGAGCTGAAGTAGATCCTTTTATGGAACAATCTCTGGAAGTTAGGACCACCCCTTTGATCAAGCTGTCCCGGCTCGTGCGTGTCTTTTTCATTTCTGTGATGAGCTGTCGTGCGCTGCGTGAGGGAAATTCTAAACGATTGTTTGATCTGCAGGGTTCAGGCTAGTATAATTATCAGACTAAGTCACCTGTTCGTATTTGATCAGGCCAATGACCAGTCACAACTAAACATAAACTGCATATAATTTTTTTTCTGTCTCGAAGATTAGTCTGTCTGTCTGTCTGTCTGTCTGTCTGTCTGTCTGTCTGTCTGTCTGTCTGTCTGTCTGTCCCACAGCAAAAAGGGTCATATTGGTTGAACTATCCAGAGGGCATTGCAACATGAGCCTTATGGATTCGTCTTGACAAAGGTACGAGTAAAATCTTCATAATGTGATGCAAGTAGAACTGTAAGTTCTGATACACTGCTCGCCACCATTCCTTGCTTAACATTTCTAATTCAACAGCGACTATTTTGTAATATGAAGCCATTAGCATGTCATCCCTCTTTATCCCCCTCATGAGTTCAGTCTTGGTTTAAGCTTACCATCGAAGCCCACTATCCTGAATCTGATTTGGAAAAAAAAAGCCTAATCCTATAAGCCCTAATCTCAAGGCACTCACATTTTTGTCTGATCCTGGACTCCTGGGAGAAACTGTATGTCCTGTTCATATTATTCTTTATACAATTGTGAATCGATCAAACACTAGTCGTTTACTTTTGTTCTTCTCACAGTATTTCGAAAGTCACAGAATAATGACACATCTGTGGCATGGAGATGTGGCTGGATTTTGGGAGATCATGGCATAAAAGAAATTAATATGGATATTAGGGTGTGCGGGTTGAGAGGCAACCGATTAAGCAACCGATCAGACCACATCGAGAGTTTAGCTAGACATAATATTATTCAAAAGGCACCGTCTAGAGAAAGGCAAAGACCCGGTTAGCTCGGTCATTTCCTTTCCGGCTTCGAAGCTGATAGCCACTGGCTTTTCTTCCATCCCAACTGTTCTTCTTCTCAAGCTCGGTAGTTGAGGCGAAGAATCAGACTAGCCGGTGACCATACTTAATTATTATCTCCATCTCTGGTCTCATAATATTCGACCACTCTGAAGCCGTTTCTTCAGTGCTGTGTCCCACTTTAAGCCACCATAATAGATTGTTTGATCCCGTCTAGACTATACAAATATAAATCACATTGTATTATCTCTGATTTACTCTCCTGATAGAAAATTGTGGACTCTTTTATAGTATTAAGATTTTTGATGCAATTATAATATATCCCATCACATCCAATCTTTGTTATCATAATACCATATCATCCCAAGCGACCATTCACTCTTTTTGGGCAGCCCCCTTGCTCAGATCGAAATACTGTGCGATCGAAGAAATACGCCGGTCCGTAAACGGCGCGCTCCGTTTCAGGAAATTGCTCATGTGGGAGTTAGCTATGGGTAAGCACGCAATCAATTTACTTGTCTGGTTTGAACAGTATATGGTACAAATCTACACGAGAATGGGTCAAAGTATGTCTAAACACGCACAGAGGTGAAACTAAGGGGTTATGGGTAGTGCGGGCTGACATAAGTGAGGGCGTTAACTTGTTATCGGTAACCATCACAGTGAGTTTGCTTTTCTGCCTCGGACAGTATAACGTATAGAAATACAAAAGGGCAAAATAATGTCTAGTCAGGCAAATGGCGCAGCTTAGAGGTACTAAAAAGGAGGGTAGCTTTCTGAAGTATCAAAAAGTATCAAAAGTATCGCCATGTCTATTCAATATTAAGTATAAAAAATGAAACAGATTCGATACTTTCTATTCTTATAACAAGAAGGTCGAGTATCGTGATACTTAAAATTTGGGTATCGTCCCATCAACATCTAGAAGTTAATTCTGTCGTGAAGTTACAAGGAAATACGATATCAAGACTGAATGGGCCACTATATGAAAACAAGGCTAACGTCAATGACCGATATTTACCACAAAATGCCAAGGACGGCAGAGTCATCTATCTTTCATATTGCCCTCCATTAAAAGCCTATTCCCAGGGACAACATCATAACATCAATTTATACCAAACTGTTATGGTTGTTTACGAGCTTGGTTGAAATATGAGAAGCCTATAACGTTCAGGAAACGTCTCTCTTACTCTCCTACTTCGACATTTCCAAAAAAGAAAAGTGTTGCTGCTCCAAAGTTTTAGAATGAAAAAAAAGCGTTCTTGAATGACAGGACAGTACAATGCAGCTAATCACGCTTGATTTCGATCCGTTTTATCGTACTTTTCGCTTTATCACATCATTCTTTAAAAAAAAAAAACACCACCAAGGTGAAAAAAGGGGTCTTCGCATACATACGTGTCCGCTTAGTCGTAATTATTTCCAAGCTTCCCGCTAAGTTGTGATTAAGAAGAGTCAACTGAACTGCACAATGTTCTTGATAAGCTTGAACAGCAGCTTGGAGATTGCACTGAAGATTATGTTCACCGCCTATCCCCTATTAAATGAGTAGACTATGTGTGGCAACAACAAATAACTTCCAGCTTTCGTTCAGATAGCATTCCGAGTTCTACATTTACGTAAGTTCGGTTCAAAATGGGGCCTTCTTTCACGGCCTACATTTTCATGACATACAGAGGAAGATCTATGCACATTGCACAATGACCGCTACATAAGTGAAGGCACTCCCAAAGCCTTGACGCTTCCTTAGCAGAAAGTAACAGACTACCATTTTCAGGTCGAGAACAGGCCATTGAGGTCTCAAGACACACCTACTCGGAACTGGTGACTGAGAGTCTGTCTCCTGTGACTGCAGAGCTGACAGACAAGCCGCAGAGACATTCTACAGGACTGTCTCACCAATACCAGGCAAAGTTATGGGGTCTAACCCAACGGAGACTCGCTGCAAAATAATTTGTATGGGACCAGCAACAACCTCCTGGACACTGTACTTCTTAGACCCTCTAGTAAGGTCAACAGTCGAAGGCCTAGGAAGAAGAACAAAAAAGAAGAAGAAGAAGAGGAAGACGAAGACGAAGAAAAAAATTAAGAAGAAAAAGAACATGAGGAGGAAGAAAGAAGGAGGAATAAGAAGAAAAGATATATGTTTGAATTCATAGGCTTAGGTACATGGNGACGAGGTGCGTCACAAAGGTGTATACTGAGATTTTCAACTTACGTATTTTCTACTGACTCTTTAGTTCAGCAAAATTAAAAGCGCTCAGTTCAAAAACGAGCTAAGTCAGACGCCAATCATTCTGCTATCTTTATAAGCACATTCTGTTATTGCAAACAGGCTGGTCAGTACTGTGACAAGATTTTGCTCCAGTTGCAGTGGCACTAAGTTTCCATTGCGTATCACACTGCAGCAAAATGCTTGCACTTATAAGATTCTAAATGCTTGAGCAAACTCATGAGGCAGACCGACATGAATCTAGCCATAGTGGTAAGATCTAGCTGTGAGCAGTGATCACCCATGGCATAACGCCCTATTGCTTATTCGAGACAGGTACTGGTACTATTTCCATTTCTTCTGTTATTATTCACTGATTGTAATGACAGAAAAAAAGCACACCTGTAACATTCAGAAGTCATGTCTGAGTTTTGAATGTCGGTCTGCTTCTTCAAAGTTGCACAGTCGTCTGAAATTCCATCTGCTGAATGAGAGAAATTTTTTCAGCGACTCAGGATTATGGTCTTTATTATCAACATATTGTGTAAAGACAAATAATATTTTGTGTACTTCAGGAGGGCACACCACTCATCTCATGAAAGAAGTTAAAACGGATTTTGTAAATGTCTTTTGATACCCCAAATCTGTTCACGCAGAAGTTCCAAATAACATTCTCTTCTAAAAATACCATTAATCCAAAGTACATAGGGGTAGGCATTTTTTTTCTCCTCGTAGATCGCATCGTAGGTACCTGCTGGCACCCGCATCATTCTAATGTTTAGTTGTCTCTAAAGAGTACAAGAAGATCTGTGAAAGTTGGAACAAGACATGCTCGTCCATAACCTGAGATTGGTGCAGACACTGGTCTGTGAAAGCGATCAAGAACAAAATAAAGTTAATGAGTATGGACAGAAGAGGGGAATTGATTAACTGACCAAAGACTGTGTATAAATCCATATTTTTTTCTAAGGCTGGTTATGGCTAAACGGCATTTAGTTTACACCTCTTGTCGCAAGAGCTGTGCAGTTTTGAGAACTCTTGGTTGCACTCTTTACCCTCTTTTGTGGATACTTTTCATATATTTTGGACATAGTAACAACGATAGTTTTGTCTTCTGTGTGCAGACAGACCTGAAATCTGATTTGAAAATGGGTGATTCTGACAGGGTTGTGAATAAGTGTACAGTATATTCAGTATGTCTCACAGTAGTGTCAAAAGTCTTCTCATATTATCTTCTGCAGCTTTACAAGCGTAACAAGTCTTGTGGTACCTGGCAGCGGTAGCAATCACATCATCTGCTGTAAACATTGCCATACTTCTTCATTCATTGAAAGATATGGCAATATGCAGAACTACGTGTTATAGTAGTGCAATTGTCTCTTCCTAAGTACCCCCCACCCCCTTCCTCCCCCCTGATCTTGTTTTTCTTTTTTTGTTTTTTTGTTAGGCCATATTCTGAAGACACATTAATATTTCTGATTTGTGATTAAGAGATTGCAATTACTTCCACCCAGTTTGCATCTTGCTTTTTTTTTCTTTTTCTTTTGACTTCTTGTTCTCTTTCAGCCAGCCATTCTTTTTTTATTTTTCCCAGTAGCCTAGTTTAGTGAAGAAAAAATTGCAAGCTGACATCAGTAGCATTGAGAACGCGGCGAAGAAGTCACAGAATGCAGTAAAAAATTCACAAAGAACGGGTTATTATGTTTTATTTGTGGCTTTTGAATGTTTGGCGATGGACTGAATCACAGTCAATTCTTTTCGAACGGCTAATGTGGCATCGCTCTTTAATGAAAGGACTACCGGTAATTTCTACATATAATCATTAGATCTAGACTGTTACCGGCATATAGAAAGTGCATGAATTTGTGATTTGTGTTTAGTCACCAACGGCTGTGTTCAAACAATAGAGATACATGCTATTTATTATACGAATAAGAAAACACAACTTAATTTTGGTTCCTAACTTGCCAATGTTGAAGAGCAAAAATTAATGCGACACCGTCAAGACTACGCGCGCCAGTGCAGTGTTATCATAGACGCTAATTATAGTATCTTTGGTGTTATGCTGACAAAGCACTCTCAGAATCCATTCGATACTGAATAATTTCGAATGCAAGGGAGTAGGATACTGAGAACCTTCGAGTTGTAAATTGCGGATTGCGTTTTCAATGATATCGTAATAAATTTGATGCAAAAACATGGAAGTATTTTAACGAATGCAATAAATGAAATTTTAAACTGAAAGGGCAGCTTTTATATCACTGTTTTAGGTTGTTACCGCAACTCGTATTCGTTATCGAGAACAGAATTGCTCTCGCCCACCCTGCAACATTACCCCGGTGTCGTTAAGATGGAAACGCTCGTGGTATCTTTTAAGGTGGGTATTCTTTTGATTACAGTTGGAAGCAGTTAATGTTGATCTAAAGTCGTGAAATACCGTTTTGTAAACTTAGACAAAACGTTTTGGAGTATTCTGAAAAAGACTTTTAGCGATCAGTTATGTTCTAAATCGCTGAACTAAAATTTCATCAACACGCCAGCCTAAAAAAAGTTCCGGCCTAATGCGTGTTTCAAAACTTAAAATTCGTTTTAAAAAGATATGCATGTTTACTCTATGGAGAACACTACCAAATGTGAAAACAAATATTTGGTCATTGTTTTCAGGCGATTTCAACAGACCTTTTACATGGGAAAGTATTTGTTTCTCACTTAACTGTAATTAGGGTAAACACAGGAAACGTCCGCGTTTTTTCGCTTCTTCAAGACCCATTTTTAGGTGGTTCCAGTGGTCATACCATGACGGCCCACCTCGTTTTAGAATCAGAAAAAGATGTAGATTTTACCATGTGAATGTCAATTTGGTATCACAAAGTGCACGATTTGCACGCAAACATGTCATAAGCTCCCGGACTATTATTAAATGAGTAGACTATGTGTGACAACAACAAATAACTTCCAGCTTTCGTTCAGATAGCATTCCGAGTTCTACATTTACGTAAGTTCGGGGCAAAATGGGGCCTTCTTTCAAGGCCTACATTTTCATGACATACAGAGGAAGATCTATGCACATTGCACAATGACCGCTATATAAGTGAAGGCACTCCTAAAGCCTTGACGCTTCCTTAGCAGAAAGTAACAGACTACCATTTTCAGGTTGAGAACAGGCCATTGAAGTCTCAAGACACACCTACTCAGCTGGTGACTGAGAGTCTGTCTCCTGTGACTGCAGAGCTGATAGACAACCGCAGAGACATTCTACAGGACTGTCTCACCAATACCAGGTAAAGTTATGGGGTCTAACCCAACGGAGACTCGCTGCAAAATAATTTGTATGGGATCAGCAACAACCTCCTGGACACTGTTCTTCTTAGACCCTAACGGGACTAAACCTCTAGTAAGGTCAACAGTCGAAGGTCTAGGAAGAGGAACAAAGAAGAAGAAGAAGAAGAAGAGGAAGACGAAGACGAAGAAAAAAATTAAGAAGAAAAAGAAGATGAGGAGGAAGAAAGAAGGAGGAATAAGAAGAAAAGATATATGTTTGAATTCATAGGCTTAGGTACATGGTCCTTTCCGTCATCCAGTTCGGAGATGATGACAGCATCTTTGTCATTACATTCGGAGCAAAACAGCATTTTCGCAATCAGTCATCACTTTTTTTCATTGACTGTTTACCCCTTGTCCCGAAATGGTCCAAAGACAGGGTCCAGTATTCGAAATTTCAAAATCGGAATGTTCAACCAGAAAACGCCCTAAACTGTCTCGTTGTTTAATTGCCAACTGATCTTCCTGATACCAGGCAGATTCAGCAGTCGTTCCCATCTGTCCGTTGGGCAGGGAGTGACGGGATAATCCGACACCCGCGTTACATTAGGTTAGCCGTAGATGTTGACTGAAGCGTACAGATCCATCTCCCGCGCCATAAGGGCTTCTGCATTTATCTGGAAGATCTTGAAACATGTTTGAGAGAGAGACACCTTACTCGGATACAAGCTGAGGACATCACGTCATGACGGGTTTCGGCCGAGAAAACCAAAGAAATGTTGTTGTCACCTCCATAATCTTTTTTTTTCTTCATTTTAGATGCCGATGTGCTTAAATTGCACAAGAGTTCGCATAAGGGCTGCATTTGCTTCCAGTCAATCGAAATTTCATGCGAGCATGGGAAATTCCAGGCGTTGTCTGTTTTAAAGATTTCGATCGGTTGTCTGCAAAGATAGTTTAGTAAAAATTACATCTAGGCATCTTGCTGTTAAGCGAGTCGACTGTATCACTTCCCACTGCTTCTGCTATTTCCCCGCTTCGGGGCTATCCATGAAATGCAATCAAGCCTCTCCCCGTCCCTCAACATCCACCTCTTTCTCAAGCGCCGCCCCCTCCACCCACCCACCCCCACTCCCACGAAATCTGTGCGTTGAAGCACTGAGGAAGCCACCTCAATACTAGAATGTTCCATGAAAAAGCCATGATAATTAGTACATCTTAATATATTATTTCCTCATTGTGCAAACCCTATCCCTAGATGTTTTCACAAAATGAGCTCGAACAATGCAAATGTCCACATTATATCCAATGTTTTTGTCACTAAATATCAAAACGGTATGCAGTGTCACTTATCTTGACTATTGTACACAACAACGCAGAGTACCATGTCTGGGAAAGAAATGACTTAGCACTGTTTGAGTCATCGCTGGCAAAAAAAGACATTCAAGTTTTATTTCTTCGTCGTTTTTCATTGGACAAAAAAAAAATAATTTTGTGTGTTTTTTGTACATGTTTCTTCTTCTAAATTGAGTGTAGTAGCTATATGGCACAGAATGAAGATAGGTTTTGATGAAAAAAAAACTATAAATATAACATAAGAATTCCATTTCCCCATTAGCTTAGGTCCTAAGATTGAACCACTGATGTGCAGCAAAGAAATGGATTATATTACAATGGCTGTATGCGCAGTACTTGTGTTAATTTCTGCACTGCGTTAACTACGAGAAGCTAATGTTTGGAAGCTTCCCTAGTTACCGCAGTACGCAACGTCACGCAAGAATTTTGGATACGGCCTCGTATCTTGAAGGTCATCAGGTAGTAGCAGTGTTGTTAGATTATTTACATCATCGCTTTATTGGGCGAAATCATACATTCCTCCCATCTCCTTTTCATTGCACACAAAGGAATGATTTTTTCACAGAATCTTAGAGACAAGGGCTGGACTAGAACCCTGTTGTCGCCAAATGTTGCTGATTCCGTACAGGTATAAGTCGCAACGACCCGGCCTGTCCGGCCCTCCGAATTTTTCTCAGGATGTTCTAACAACGGAACAGTGAGGCCGAGAAATCGATGCAAACCAATCTCAGATTGTTTTCCTCTTACTACCCTAGATGTCTGTTGTCGTCCCAGATGAAATTGCCCTCTACCCCTCAACGTTTCCCCATTCTCTTTAATATTCCTCGTATTTCATCCATCATCATCTTCTCTCTCCCTCTGCCTTGCCTTTTGCCCTGTCATATTTATTTATTCTTTTCATCTTCTTATAATTGTCACTTCAATATGTATGGATCTGTCACTGCAGGGAATCCCCCCCCCCCCCCCCCCCCCCCCCCCCCCCCCCCCCCCCCCCCCCCCCCCCCCCCCCCCCCCCCCCCCCCCCCCCCCCCCCCCCCCCCCCCCCCCCCCCCCCCCCCCCCCCCCCCCCCCCCCCCCCCCCCCCCCCCCCCCCCCCCCCCCCCCCCCCCCCCCCCCCCCCCCCCCCCCCCCCCCCCCCCCCCCCCCCCCCCCCCCCCCCCCCCCCCCCCCCCCCCCCCCCCCCCCCCCCCCCCCCCCCCCCCCCCCCCCCCCCCCCCCCCCCCCCCCCCCCCCCCCCCCCCCCCCCCCCCCCCCCCCCCCCCCCCCCCCCCCCCCCCCCCCCCCCCCCCCCCCCCCCCCCCCCCCCCCCCCCCCCCCCCCCCCCCCCCCCCCCCCCCCCCCCCCCCCCCCCCCCCCCCCCCCCCCCCCCCCCCCCCCCCCCCCCCCCCCCCCCCCCCCCCCCCCCNTCTCTCTCACTGTCTCTCTGCCTCTTTCTCTAAATATCTCTCTTTCTCTCTCGCACATATCCCCCTTTCTCCTTCTCTCTCTCACTGTGTCTCTGATTCTTTCTCTAAACAACTCTCTTTCTCTCTCGCAAATATCCCCCTCTCTCTTTCTCTCTCTCACTGTGTCTCTGATTCTTTCTCGAAACAACTCTCTTTCTCTCTCGCACATATCCCCCTTTCTCCTTCTCTTTCTCACAGTGGCTGTCTCTCTGCCTCTTTCTCTAAATATCTCTCTTTCTCTCTCGCACATATCCCCCTTTCTCTTTCTCTCTCTCACTGTGTCTCTGCCTGTTTCTCTAAATATCTCTCATTCTCTCTTGCACATATCCCCCTTTCTCCTCTCTAACTCCCTATAAATGAGATTTTCAAGCATAGATTTTTTTATATCCAGTGCATTCTGTCTTAGCAGAAGGTACAGGCGAAAGTGCACGGCGAGCAAGCACAACGCGGCGAAAGTGAAATACAGCGAAAGTTGACCTTCCAGTCTCTTCCGGTCCTCATTCCTTCTTGTTTTCTGCCGGTTGTCACCTCTGTGGTACTGCTACGGCCAGTCTTATCAGTTGTCCAGTAAAGTTCTAGCCGTTGGTCTCCAGTCCTCTAAATCTCTTCCTTATTTTTCATATTCTGTTTGTTCTTTTCTATATTTTTTTTTACTTTGTATCTAATCTCTATTTGCCCCGCATACATTTTTAGTGTTCTTCTTCCACTTTCTTCCTGCCTTCGTGGTATCATTCATGCCAGATTCCTAGTTCTAGCCTTTGGTCAGATTCCCCTCTCGAGCTCATTTTATATTATTCTTCTCTTCATTTTAATATGTATTTTCTATTTGCCTCTAGTTTTTTCTTCACCTCTCACTTGTCCTTCTGTCTCCTTCTGACCTTCTTGTTCACATATAGTGGAACTCTGCTGACATAACCATTGCTTTACACTATTTCCTGGTTAGTCCACACTCAATCAACGGTCTTAGCTGCTTTTTCTCTTTGCATACAGCACTCTGGATAACACAAATCCTCTCATAACACGCTCTACGTCCAACTGGTGGATATGTTGTTTAGATTCCATTGTAATATGTTATTGATTTTATATCTGCAGCTGTCATCGATGGAGTTGAATTTGTTTCTTCCTTCTTTAATCTCCTCCGATTCTCTTCTCTGCTCTACCCCGTCTCATTTCTCCTCGTTTTTTGTTTTTTTTTCATCTTCTTGTACACCTCATTTCCGCTGGCTTTATTATTCATGCCAGCTCCCTACATCTAGTTGCAGGGGAATCTCCCGTCCTCTAAACCACTTCCTTCTCAGTGTTCAGTTCTGTTCTTTTTCTCGTGTCTATGTTTTTTTTTCTCCTCCTGTTGCCCTGCATTCACTTCTTCTGATGTCCTTGTCGCACGTTCTCTCCTCTTCTAAATCGTGTCTTCTTCCGGTCAGTGGTTGCCACAAATAGCATGTTATCACCTTCAGTTTCTTCATGTTTTTTTTCCTTATTTCCTTTCTTTAATTCTCATTTTAGACGGTTGTCCTCGCAAAACAGCAAACAAATAAACAAGCAAACAAAGAAATAAACTAACAAACATCTAAACATCCAAACAGGCAGACAGATAGACAGACAGACAGACAGACAGGGAAAAGACAAAAAGAAAAGAAAGAAAGCAAGAACGAAAGAAAAATAAAGAAAGAAAGAAAGAAAAACATCTGAGCTGCCCGCAGACTTTCTTCATTACTACTAAGAAGAAACGAGAAACAAAATTCTCACAACATAAAAACCTTCCCTCACAGCGCTCATCAAGGTCAGAAAGTCTCTTTTATTGCTGTTTTACCTCGGTTTTTCTCATAGAGTTTCCACCCCATATTTCACCACTGTCTTCGTGGGCTCTCTGTAGTTTTCATTACAACGACCATCTGTTTGCTCCGCTGTGCTAAAGATACTCAACTGGCATCAGGGCTGCCATTCTGATGTGATGCCATTTCACCGGAGTTAAAGGCAAAATTTCACAAGCCATGACTCAAGTTTCACTGGGTATTCTGTTTCAAAGAATAACCTGGAGATAAACCCTTCAGAGATTCTCTGGATCACTTAGAGGTATGGATAATGAGCATTCAGGTATGAATTAGAGCCAACAAGGAAACGCAGGACCGGGGAGGGG
>JAWQUT010000767.1:99686-118386 GCA_033807755.1 Ellobium chinense
GTTTTATATATATATATATATATATATATATATATATATATATATATATATATATATATATATATATATATATATATGTGTGTGTGTATTGGATGAGTGTGTATTAGGTTTAATCATTAGTGTAATATTTGTGTGTGTAAATGCTTGTGTTAGCGTTTTTAGTGTGTGATGAATTTTATCATTTATATACCGAAAAAACATCGACCATACAGCAAGTGATCAATAATTGTGGATACATCTGAGTTCTTCTGAGGTAATTTAGATGACATATTTAGTATTTAATCGCGATATTCTTGGTCTTTTTTCCATTGCATCTCTCTTCAAACAACTATATATTGGGCAACAACTGAGTTTATGTCAATATATTTTCACTTCATGAGAGTACACAGATTTTAAGTTTTCTGTTACAGGAATGACTTGAGTTAACCACAGTGCGACTTAGGTCTCATTTTGACTAATTCCAAGAAATTTGGTTTTCGTCTACGTTGTTTGCCAAATGTATCATATTTCATTAAACCATGTGCGGATGTGTGCATACTGCAAGCCAGTCCAGGGAAGTAAGTGCACGTCAACATTCTTTCTGCTTACTTATCTGTCTTCCTAGATCTAATTAGGACACAGTTCCATCCGAGCAAGTGCTACTGAAATGTCATCACCTGGTTATGCCTGAAGGGAAACGACTAGATTACATCGCCCATGAAAATGTCGTTTTATTCTTCCAGTACACTAGGTCCTGTTTATGACAGCCCACACAGATAGCATAGACTATTATCGGTAGCGGGTCATCATCCCTCTATACAACCCGGAAGTTACAGGCACCCAAGGGAATCAATCAATTTCAGCAACATGATACACAGTCCCAATGGCTGCCATGGCTGAATGGAGTAACCATCCCTGCAGTCATCAGACATTAAACAAATGCAAGGAAACTAATCATTCTCAAGGGCAAGCACTGTGATGAAGCAATCTATAGCTATGATACGCGTATGGCTGTATTCCGCAGAACTGGTAAATTTCACTTCATGGTAATATTTTGTTCGGGATTTTTAGTTGGTTTTCATAGCACACTCAGATTCCATGTGTGAGGTTTAAAAAAGTATTGTACTTTTTATGAAGAATTCAGTCTCTTCAGCTAAAGCACATTAACCGTGAAGCTTAATGTATAAAAGTTGCAAGTTTAGTTGCTGTAGACCGAGATCTGAGTGCAAAAGTTTGTCACAGTAAGGTAAATAAAAAAAAAATCAATACACCTCGAGCAGACTGTGTTTGTGCTCATACATTGCGCCAGTGAATTCCAATGATGACACAATGAGACATCAACAACTTGAATTCCAATGATGACACAATGAGACCTCAACAACTTGAATTCCAATGATGGAGACCTCAACAACTTGAATTCCAATGATGACACAATGCGACCTCAAAAAGTTGAATTCCAATGATGACACAATGAGACCTCAACAACTTGAATTCCAATGATGACACAATGAGACCTCAACAACTTGGATTCCAATGATGACACAATGAGACCTCAACAACTTGAATTCCATTGGACCAGTCAGTACATTTCAAGTGTGTGAAGTGTTTGAACTTGTAAGCAAAACATGGAGCCCTCTTGATGTAACTCAAAGACGCAAACTCACTTTCGATAACAAATCCCTTCCCCACCCCAACCCTAAACACCTGACATTTCAGTCTGATTTTTCCTGATGTCCTCTTCGCCTAACCAGGAACTTTCTTCGTGTATGCAAACCGGGCTATTTAAAATGAGAATGTGCCATAATCGACCTCTGCAGTATACCATAGTATAGCACTGGACAAGTCTCCGATATTGACGATCCACTACACTGGACTTAATACCATTTTATGTTCCTTTACTGTGCCCTGGAGTGTTAAACAAATTCCAGGGTTCATTGTGTAACAGCAATTGGAATTACATCTAAATATTTGAGTATTGCTTCAGTTCGTTTATCCTATATCATCTCTCTCTCATGCAATGGTTACCCGAGGAAAATAATGCAGATATCCTTAATATCTCTAATAACCTTTTAATGCACGGACACTGGTAAACGAGAGGATTTAAACACGTCCAATATTTCACATTTTACTTCGAACTTTGATCTTTTACCAAATGAAACCTGCTATTAGATCTGTTTGTCCTGATCTGAATTTTCAGTTTCTCTAAAAAAATATCCCTGAAGTGTGATCGTCTATCGTCCACTCTAGCACATTAACTTATTAAGGTTTCCTCAAAAGTTGGCTCATATTCTCTTTAAAAAAAAACAAAACTATTTTATCCAAACCTTCATCCCGTCGCAGACGCTCACATCATTACAATGTGATTTCTATGCTTATTCTTAGTCATCTATCTTCTCCTCTCCCCCTTTACTTCTCCAGTCCCATCCTCCCAACTGTCTCCTTTCCTGGGATAGCAAAATTTCAAAACGCTTATATAAAACTTGATTAGCTTATGCCATCTCTGCGTCTTCCCTTCTCCGCCCTCTCCAACCCCCCTCCCCTCTCAGAGGCATCCATCAATACACACAGACCATTATTTTTCCTATTTTTAGCATTGTCTGTTTATGGATGACAAAGCTGAAAAATAATACCCTAGATTAAACGCGCTACCGTTTGCTGTTATGGGCAGTATTGCGCCTGAGTATCGTAACTCTCGATACTTAATTTTTTTTATCCGGTATCGAAATTCAAGCTGTGGATTTTTCACATCATTTCGATACTTTCCATGCAAGGACTCCCCCTCCCCCTCCCCACCCCATTTTTTGAACTTCTATCGTTTCTGACCTTGCCTCACCTAATCTATCTAAAATGAACTCCTATCAACGACTTTAAAAGTAAATGTGTTCCCCATGCAGCCAATAAGGTGCACTATTAAAGATCTTACAGTAATCTGATACAAACCGGTATTAAGAGTACGGAAATTAAGTTTGATTCTGCCCCGATCTTCAGTACCAACCCAGCAACTGGTATCAAAATTATCGAAAAGTCTCTAAATGCTTAACCGGTACTAATATAATGAAAATAGAATCAATATTTTCGATATTTGCAGCCTGGAAGCTGAACATTGCGATACTAAATATTACACATATCGGCCCACCACTACCATTTGGTTCGGTGAATGACCGATTGCGGAAGATTTTATTTCACACTGCAGTGTAGAGATTTTTCACATTACAGTTTTTTTTTCATTTAAATACAGAGGAAGAGAAAGAAAGCTGGATGGATGGATGGATGGATGGATGGATGGATGATTCACATGATGAGTAAGAACACACATGCCGAAAAACAAGAGATAACTGGGGTGAAATTAATAACTGATAGAGACAAATTAATGATTGGCAACTAAAGGAAATGAAAACATTTTCTGAATAATGCGGCACAGCGTAAAAGAAGAAAAAACGGAGAGAAAGAGAGAGGAGTAAAGACATAGGGAGGGAGAGAGAAAGAGAGAGGAAGCAAAGGAGAGAAAGAGACAGAGGGAGCAAAATGCTGAATACGGCTGTGCAGTTGCCCAGCCAGTAAAGACTTCTGATATGTTAGGCGAAATCGATTCCCAGAGGTAAAACAATCGGCAAACCTCAAACTCTCTCGGGCTGTCTTTTTTTCCAGGCCGTAATAGGAAGCAAACAAAGACGTTATAATATTAGTATTATAACCTCTTTGGAAGCAAATGACTGTCCCAGGTCGCCATGCTGGTCCACCGGACCTAACACCAGCTAAGTGGCAAAAGCAATAATAATATGGATCGGCAAAATGCGAATTAAGCTCTTTCTGCTTTCCCCTCCGCCCTCGCCTCTCACTCATAGTCGACAACTTACAGGAGCCCAGGAGAAACGTGCTTGTTATGTTGACAAAGTAAGGACTGGTTTTATGATAAAAATTAGACCGCGTAAAAATACATGAGAAGTCCAACTGAAGACGAAAGTGGGCAAAATGATGAGGCAGACAAATGATTCTATTTAACCTGATTAGTGCAGAAAGCATGAGGGAAAGTGGTTATTGTCAGACTTCAGGAGACAGCAGTTGTACTGCTAAGGTTCAGGCTCTTTTGATGGGTCAAAACTCCTGTGGCCATATGCATAATCCAAATGTTAATTAACGTATTGCGTTAACTACAGTGAACACTACTAATGTTTTGGGAGTTTCCTGTGGTTACGGCAATGCGTTAACTAACGTAAGGATTATGCTTACAGCCACTGGACTTTCAGGCTCCAGCCGGGTAGGAGGACAGGTTATTGTCTAAAACAAATAGAGAATCAAAAATTAGAAGAAAAACTACACTGCCCAAGTGAGGAAGCGTAGCCCTGAAGTTGTGAAAAGATGTAAACTGCATTAGTTGCCGGCAGCTTTTCTGGGAGCTTAAGTCTTTGCATCAGTGCCAAACAAAGCCAGTTTTCACCCCTTCTTATTTTTAATTTGAAATTCAAATTTAAATAGAGGACCTTGCACGGTTAACGCGTCTTAATTTGAACCCAGTAGCGGCACCAGATCTTCATGCTAGCTCCTATAGGTGAAGGAGAAATTGAAGTTAACAGCTGAAAGGGCTTTTACCATTAGGCTCATACATCTAAAGGCCAGTAAACAAGGAGCGTTAAATCGCCGTTTTTTGTTTAGAGAGGATATTGTTCAAAGCTTTGTAGCCAAAGAAATAGGTGCAGAAGATGCAACGAAATGCATCCCTAGATTTAGGGCTTGAAAGATTAAAACAGGCTGGTTTTGTTCATCCTAGAAGCTTACTTACTGCACCATATAATCCCTGGCATCTGGTTTGGACGCTTTTAAGAGATGAATTACTTCCTTGTTGACATATGAGATGAACCACGCGCAGAGAAAAATAAGAGCGTGGCAGACTTTTTGTTGACATAAAGTAACCCAATTCCTCACGATTTTTTTTTAATCCTTAACATTTTGATTAAGCTTTTAGACTTGGAATGCTGTCATCAGAAACGACCTAGACTAGAATCATTCTGAACAAACTGAATGCAACATTTGCTTGGATCGAATTTGTGGAAAACGACATTATTTGTAACCATAGACGGTTGTCTTGATAAGCCTTAGAATGGCCTAGAAATGAGAAAGCCGATTTGTAATTAGTTCTTGTGGTCTAGAAATGACAATGTCGGGTTGTAATTAGCGCTTGTGGTTTAGAATTGACAATGGTGGGTTGTAATTAAAGCTTGTGGCCTAGAAAAAGATAGTGGTGGGATCGCAAACACCGTGAACTGTATCAGAAAGATGTTACAGAACTAACATAATTATGTAGACTCTGGGACCGCGGAGGCGGACCTAAGATACAAAACAAATGTCGGTCTCCTGACAATTGACCAAATTAGCTACTTGAGAACTGGTCAATGTTTCATACAAGGATCCCAAGGGACCTTGTGCCGGCTCATGCTGGCTCTCCAAGGACGGTAAGGGAGCAACAGACCCATTTCTGCAGCAAGCGATCGATGTTCTGGCCTATTTTAAATATTGGAAGAGCCGTCCAAAGAAGAACAAAATATGATATTCCGATGCGTGTTCCACGTAAGGAAACCCGGTTTGTAGCAAATTTTCTCCATTTCAGGGGTAAAAAAGTTTCAAAGGGACAACACAACGTACCAAGCTGAGCATACAAGCTGTGATGAGAAGATATATCCGGGTAATGATTAATGAACAGCCTGATCAATACATAGGTGTGATATATTACTCCATAGATATTCTGTGGAAAGATTGATTGGTGGTCCAGCACAGTCCCGCCCCAGAGCAATGAGTGTGTTTCAAAGGAGAGAGTGCCAGAGCCGTATCTCTGGAAGTTTCAAGTTGCCGAGAAGGCTAAAATTAAACGTCCACAATAGATATAAAAGGAGATGAGAGCCATGATGGGACTTAAGATTATGCACCTTCTTTCCTGCATTTAGGCACCTGAAGTGCTCCCCTTTGACACAACCTCATAACATAGGAAATAGCAAACTTTTAAGTGTAGAGGCCGTTTCTTTGAAACGCCAAATAGGCTGTTCTCAACTAGTGCACCTCAATATTTATATCAAAAACTGTCAAAAATCTCTAATTATCTTCAATCCAAAATGTTTCCATATATTTCCAAACCAATAAGCCTTAGATCTGGAGATTTTTGTCTACCACGAGTGAGTGAAAGGGGANGGGGGGGGGGTGAGTTTTCTTTATATATTTAAAGAGAGAAAGACGTCCCTCGTTATGGCATCAGTTCTCCTCAGAATTCTGAACGCAAAGCCATATTAGTCTATGCCGTATGGCTTTGCTGTCCAAACAACACAAGGCATAAATTGGAACTAATCTATGTCAGATCTAGCTATTCTGCAAGAATTAACCCATTTGACACATATAAGAGAGCAGATAGAAATCCGCATCGAAATTTATTCTGATTGACCCTCAGCAGACATTACTGATGAAGTCCCAGAGAAAGGCAAGACAAAACATCATGAAAATTCCATGTTTACCTTCTTCGTAATCCGGAGGCACCCTTGGATCATAACGATCTGTCTCGTTCTGGTTGTTCAGGAGGTAGTTGAGGACGTCTCGCCTGGGGACAGGAGAAAAGACGTTATCACAAAGTCATCAGAGAGCTTTTTTATTGAAGCCAGGATCTTTTAAGGAGAGTGATGTGTGAGGCACGCATGCACGCATTTATTTCTTTGTGTTACGATAATATTGAACGTTTCCATTTAGATCTTTAAGAATCTAATCGTGACGCACACTTTGATTGTAAACACCACTGAAAACATCTCTGCGACAGATTTCCGTGAGAGATCTGAACTTTAAATAATATTATTTCATACTTAAGGATAAAGACGGTGGCATCGGAATGACGACGAGATTCAAACCTGCATCTTAAAATTCGAGAAGTTCATCAACTAATCTACACTAAACAAAATTCTCCCCAGTCACTGAACATCTTGAAACTCGGCACAGTGACGGCATTTTCGTGGTTCCCGCCATCATGTGAGTGACACTTACACACATGTATATCAGGTAACCCAAAACGTTTACTAAATGTAAAGTCCACTAACCTCAAGAATTTAAATGACATGGAATGGCACAATCGCAGGAAGATATAGCCTATATTTGCAATATGTTTCATGTTACATTTGTTACACAGAAAAACAAATTTCCATTAATGACGTGCAGAAGCCAGCGTATTTGACGCAACCGGATTATCTCTTGCTAGATAAAAATGTATTTTAATATTTCAGCTGTGACATTAAACACACTATCAAAATATTTGAAATTTACAGCATTAACAGCCAATATTCATCTTGAAATGTGTGCTAAATTTCAAATACATAGAATTTGACTTACTGAAGTTTTTAAACTTTGGTTTTCGGAAACGTTATTTTAATTCTCACACACATGAATCAGGATTTGGGATGTGCCAATAGCACAGTCTCAGTAAACAACACGAGTTACTGAGTGATCTTATTTCGCTGGATTCAGTCAAGATACTTGATTTTAAAGCAGGAGTACGCGGCATTTACCTGGTGGGGTCATGGGGTAAGCCGATCATGCAAGTCCGGGGACCCCTGCACTTTGGTAATGGTCACCGCCCGTTTTGTAGACGATACAGCAAACACTACGCCCACCCCCCTCCCTCTATCATGGGGGACACCTACACCGTCCTGTTTTAACTCCTATACATTCATTACCCAGATTCCTCATAGTCCTCTTATTTCTGCTTCCTCTTCTCCATTAATGATTACGTCCAATTCCCAGGCCTCATACTTTTTATAATGCTCTTTTGCTTTCTTCTGCAGTTTCCTTCCTGTCTCGCAGCTTTCCCTCACTCCTAGATTCTCCATTATATTCTTTCGTTCTTTTTACCTCCAGTTTTTAGCAGTTGCATTCCAGATTCCGTCATCAGCTGCGAAAAACCTCCGGTCCCTTTCCCTTACCTTGTTATCCGAGTAGCTGCTGTTCTGGTTCATGTTTCAGCGCTGTCTGCAAACGGAGCAGTCTCTAAGCATCCTCTACGTCTACCAATGGAATTGTGTTTAAACACCGTTTACGAATGGAGCTGTGTTAAAGCACCATCAACGGATGGAGCGGTGTTGAAGCACCGTCTACAAACAGCGCTATATCTGTCATCCTGTAATCCCTAGACGAGCGACATAATTTGCATCCCTTACCTTTTTCCCTTCCTACCTTTATTTACAATCTCCTTACTTCTATCACGTGCACGTTTAACCTTATTTCATAGCCTTTTACGACAATGTTTCGTCGTCATATTTTTACGACGTTACGACATGAAGGCCATTAACTCTTAGTTTCCAGTTTCTGGCAAGCATAAAGCATAACAGTTTTATTGGCCATTACGTTCTAAAAGTACAGAAACAATTATTTGTTTGATATTTTGTGGCCTATTTTTATCACGCCTGCTGGTCACAAAGATGGCTAAGACAATTATCAGTATGATGATGGATGAAGTTGTCGATGATGAAGATTATGAAAAAGATTGTCGCGAGGATGATGATGCTGACGATGACAACAATGATGGTGATGATGGTGATTATGATGACGATCATGGCAGTGAGGATAACTGATCGAAGGAATGAAGTGCGTCGTTTGAGGGAAACACTTCTTTAACCATTTTAAAACATTCGGTAGTCTTGTACAACCTACTAGTTGTTTATTTTAAATGTTCGGATTAGATTACTTACAGATATTGACAATCGGGAGCACCGTGCAAAAGTGCCAGTCACACCTGACTACATAGTTTCACAGTGTCACTGCGCCACTGGCCGACAACTGCCCGAAACCTGCTGCATTTGGACAAAAAAAATCGCGTAACAGCGCCAGCTGGAGCGTTTGACCTATTGTTGGCTCTGTATTGGCAAAATACTAAATAGACAATATAGCGAAATTTCAACAGTCAGATTCATAAGACTATATTATTATGTCCATCTTAACTAGCTATGAATTAGAACATGTAAAGTATTCAGTTCCCAGCATTCTCACTCGGTCACAACAATTTTCGAGGATATGACGGTTCAAGGCCTGATAAAGGCACATGAAAATGCTTTTTAGATGTAACGAAATCTAGCACTGCAATTCTGTTAAGCCCTTCACAGCCAAGACGTTATACAACTCTGAAGAATGGCCGAACTTTCGAAACGTAAGGCTCACAACGACACGGTTAAACATCTAGGAGTGCTGATACGTGATTTTACTTATACATTGGGGCGAAACATCATAATACTGTCCCTGGGCATCCTTTAACGTTTCGGAACACAAGAAACCGAAGTGGCGCTGTGGCGCGGTGCAGCCTGACAATCATTCTACAGGAAAGCGAAGGAAGAAGCTCATATACCGCTTAAGCATTTCATTACAAAACTACCTCGACCCATCAAATCTGATTGCATTGCTCCCATTGTCGTCAGTACCAAGTTGCGTGACAGCCCTTGATTTTCTACTTAGAAATACTTTATACGCTTAAAAACTATTTTTTTTTACCTTTGGTAAAGTTTCGAGCAAGCTCTAGTTGGTTGTTGTTGTTGTCTTTTTTTTTTAAATTGGCTAAAATAATAGTTGGGTTATTCCGTTGTTCATAGTTCAAGGATCAAAGGTCACGCCATGCTTTGTTGTGGGAGGAAAACTTTACGACATTGCTGTGTATCTTTCTCTACTCCTCTGCCAGCATTGATTGTGTGGCCGTAACATTTCATGCACTGCTTGGAAATGATCGTTTCGTGGATGGCATTGTCTAACATGCACAAATGCTTAAAACATTTTGAAATGTTTATTTTAGTCAACAAATTATGACACATTAAATTTTTGACCTAATTTCGGCAGGGGTATTCGAGAGGGGCATTAAAGTGTCATCATTCCTCGAGCAATAGCAGGTACTTAGCGCGCTGAATGACTATGGTTGTCCTTATTCCATCGATCTAAATATGGCAAGGGTGTTGCTCTGTCTCTCTCTCTCTCTGTCTCTCTCTCTCTGTCTCTCTCTCTCTGTCTCTCTCTCTCTGTCTCTCTCNATGACTATGGTTGTCCTTATTCCATCGATCTAAATATGGCAAGGGTGTTGCTCTGTGTCTCTCTCTCTCTCTCTCTCTCTCTCTCTCTCTCTCTCTCTCTCTCTCTCTCTCTCTCTCTCTCTCTCTCTCTCTCTCTCTCTCTCACTCCATTCCTTTCATTGATCACTGCTATCAGAATGCATTGTAAATTTCGTTTTATAGAATCGAAGTCTTAGTATAGTCTTGTAATTTATAATTCTAAAATCAGAATTCGCTGTTCAGGCTAAGCAAAGCCGGTCCTTTCATATGATGGATGTTGTTACTGGTGAATATAACAATGATACAGAGACGATGATGAAAGCCATGGCGATGATTTTGGATACCAGCCTTACCTGCCCATGTTGTTTGTCACATTCCGCTGTAAAGCCGTGTGGCCAAGTATAATCCAGGAACATAGAAACACTCCGGGAGAAAGCACCGATAATGGCTGCATGGTGCCAGGTGTTTTCTAGATGACTTTGTACGTGTCAGTGGTGATTTCCTTGAAAATGCCTTGATCTCTAAGTTGACCGTTCAGTTTTATAGGCCCATCGAGTGTGCCGGTGGTAGTTCCTTTGAGAGCTGTGTTGATCTCTGAGTTAATCCTTGCACAGACAGAGGACCATCAATATAATGTTGATATTCCTGATGGCTTTATATGAGATTCGCTTTAGAAACGTTTACCGTTAGAGATTACTACTTGTATTGGTAAATGAATGACCGTAACACGTTATGTCTAGATGAAAGGAAAAATGATATTGCCTACTGAGTGCTTCCTATGCCAGCTACGACCACTGTGTTCACAATGTCCTTCTGAACGCAACCGTATTCATCAGGCTGAACAATGTAGGAGCACAAGATAGTATTGAAGTATAATGTCTTTCAGTAGCAAGCAAGTTAGGAGTCTGTGTCAAGAACTGCGTTACGGGACTGATATTCAAAATGTCAAGAGCTCTGTAAGATGGCACGATTGATTATATTGGTAAGAAATCACGTGTAAAAGTTGCTGTGACAATCACAGATATCACTGATAACGTGAGTGGTCAGAACACATCAGTGTAGCTGTCAGGCTTGTGCGTAAGCATGAGAATGTTTAAGATGGCATCCGCAATTTATTGATCAGCAATGAAATTAAGCTAAAAGAATTATGAGAAAAGAGAAACTGTACAGTGTAGGCCTACAGTGTACATACATACAGTCCATACTGACATATAACGTTTTAAATGAAGTTCCAATTAAGACGGGATCCTATACAATCATTTTTTTTCCAGCACAGACAAGCATACGTTCTAGGGAATTATTTTTTGTATACATTTGAGTTTGTGCTTTAATCTCAAGACTGCTATCAGGACTGGGTAACAGTTCCGAACAAAGTCCATGAAACCTTTCAAATCACATAATTATACATTAAAAAGGAAATGGGGCTATACAGTTGCACACCACCAAAAAAGCGTCAATTATAAGGCTAGGAAAAAAAAAGCAAGCCAAAAGAAAAAACAAACAGGCCATTTAAACACCATTAGAAGCGCTGCATCGATTATTAGCCTCAACAATGGGACTATCAGCTTCACACCCCAGACAGAACTGGTAATGGACTAACAATGTTTAATAGGAGGCATCGTATCCCTTCCCATCCATCCATCCATCCATCCATCCATCCATCCATCCATCCATCCACCCATCCATCCATCCATNCATCCATCCATCCATCCATCCATGCATCCATCCATCCATCCATCCATCCATCCATTTGAAACAGACTTCAGTAACAGTTATGGAGTAGATAAATGACAGCTAAAATATCCTTTGTCTGGATCACCTTAAATGCTTTGAAACATCTTCGCTGCCGCTGCCCGGGGACCATCGACAGGACTTTCGCTTGCTAGCAGACTGTGTCATGCAGTGAAATCGGGGTTTGCCCTGCAGGAAGACTTTAAAACTCAGAATCCGATCACATATTTCATACCGTTTTTTTCGTCAGCCATATCATAAGCAGCTGGATGCCACTCATGACAGAACAGGACATTTTAACCAAAGCGACAAACAGCAACAACAACAACAACAACAACGACGACGACGACGACAACGACGACAGCAACAACAACATAACTTTTGAAATGCGCTACGCAGTGTCCAAGACTAGCGAAATGACCATTTTGTTTTTTTTAATCTAATATGCATTTAGCAACATGGAAACAAAAAAGTAAGTCAATTTTTTTCACTGTTATGGCAACAGACTTCAAATTTGGAGGCAGCGTATGAAAAATAATACAAAGGTTGTCATGATGATCGTCAGTTTTCTCCCTTTCGAAGCGCTGAATTTGGAAAAAAAATATTTTACAAAAACATTCCCGTCCTTCTACAGAAATAAACAACTCTTTGTCTCTATAACATCATCATACTGATTGCCACAACACTTACCCTCTGCGCTAGGTAACCAACTAGTCTACTCTTCGAGATCCACCTTTGCTATAGTATTACTATTACTATTAGTAATTATTCTTTGGCTGGGTCTTTATAAAATATGAATGAAGTAAGGGAGTCAGGCATCTAGGGAAAATTACAACAGAGGGATAATGTCGATGATTTCTCACCAACCAATGAAATGTGGCCATAAGTCACGTGCTATGTTAATGTTTGATCTCTGTCTCAAAATGGCGTCGACCGGATTTTTAAAAAACAAACAGGTTGAGTTTGACGAACATTTAAAATGGTTGTGGTGGTCTTCTGGAAAACTTGTGTATCTGCCAAAGCCATGCAATTGCATCGAAGTTACAGAAACAGAGCTGTTTTTGGTTACATTGGCAAAAACTATGCAGAACAGCAAAAAAAAATGGCACTGCTTGGGTTATGATTACAGATAATATTAGTAGTGAAATCGCTTTTCACTACTTGGGTCAAATTAATATCGTGTTATTAAGAATTTCAAGGTCGTTTTGATAGAAGAACTCAAAAACATTTGGACATAAAGTTGTGTGAATAATCAGAGCTACCTTTGTTTGATTCCTGGGGGTGAATGAATAGGATGGTCCTTTTTATTTTGTGGGCGATTCCTCAGAGATTCTTAGCAACAAAAGTATCAGTCTCTAATAAAGCCAAGATGATAGGGAAAGCTCAGTGGAATGACACTTATTTGGGTCTGAAGTCGCTTCAAGGCAAAGACAAATAACACCAAAAGTTCCATTCAAACATTAAAATCTTGAATAAAAAAAAGAAGAAGGGGGGGGGAGGGGAAGAGGGTCACAACATAGACAAAATGGATGACTTACAATGAAACCAACAAAACTTTAGAAACAAACTTTAGGGGGTCGCTGGACAAACATTTCAAACCAAGCTCACTCATAAACTTTCTTGTCTCGCCAATAAATAACGATAACGGATGTTTCTTCTCAGCGGCAGGTGCCATCTCACAGGAGTGGGGACCGGGAGAGCAGGTTGCATTACTGATAAGAATCTAATTGTGGTTCTGTAATCAATGACGGCTGTGGGCGTTGTTTTATTGACAAATCCAGCAGGTCGTTATATCATTACCGGACTCTGAACTTGGCAACGAATTATATCATAATATCTTGATTTATCATCCTCGACGTGTTGCTTAAGTCTCTCTGTATCCAGCGTGGCTTGGTAAATAAGATATTTTATATAATTATCGGCCTACTGAAGGCATTGAAACTGTTGTGTTTTTTTTCCCGAAAGTAGGGATAATTGAAAATAAACTCGTTGGTCTTTCGCATAGGACCAGCCAGGCTGACTATACGTCATGTATGAACGTGGCCAATCCTATGCCAAGACCAACGATATGTCGGCTTGAGAAAACATAACTAAACATAAACAAAGTCGAAAAGCTGACATCCCCCACCACCACCCCCTATTCGTTGCAATGCACGTTGATTGGCGGAAGGAATAGCGCACCGTGTGCGTAATTATGCAACTCTCTATTCACAAAGCAGCTAATAAGATTGGGATCAGGGAGTGCAGATAAAAAGCTGAAAACAAACAAAACAAAACAAAACCCAGAAAACACGATCCAGCACATATAACTTGAACAGTGTTATGGTAAAGCGAGTCATAGATGAATCTTTTCTATGTCATGGCATCGGAAAACTGGTGAGATTATCATTGTTTTCTTACTAAAGAGCTAACGCAGTCTATTTCTGTCTGTTTAGACCAATGTAATGTAACTAGTATCAAAGTTATAACTACTATCATAGCGACATTAAGTGCACAAATCCTGATTGGCCAGTGACTTCACGGTATGACGAAAAGAGCGATATTACCTTGCTTCAGTCAAATTTATGCATCCACCCTATGTGGGTCCAGGAATACACTGCGAAAGCATTTTGAATGAAGCAGAAATATTGTTTTGCAATTTGACATAATAATGTGAACATAACAGCTGGAACCTGACGCAATTTAGAAAAAAAAAGTGAGTTCATGCATGGTTTCGACCTTAGACACAAAGAACTTATACTAAATATGATCAAATGCATTCATGAACTGATTTTTCTCAATCATCCAACGTAACAGATTTATGTCAGAATGCACATTTATGTCAGGAAGCATAATGACGTCACAAACTGCACTGCCACCGCATAGGTCTTTTAACATTACAATACTTTAAGAGGATCTTTCGTCACTCCTCCGGCCGAAGACGGTCATGACTTCCTTTAATTCTGTTCAGGCATTTGTCATTCCAAAGCAAGAAAGTGCTTTCGTCCTACATATCGCAAATACCACACCAAGACCTTAAAGGCTACTCTTTCACTGCCTGTCGCTTGTCGATCACGGGTCACAATTCAGCCTTTCCCAAACAGCTCACACAAGCCTCTGGTCTTTCACAATTCCTTACGTTATCTCAACCAGGAAAATTGTTCATATTTATCACTGTAATTCACAAGTTTATCTGTACTACCTTAAGTTCACAGATATAGGAGGTCCAACGTACATAAGTGCAACTAAACATACAATTTCATAAAAGTACATGCATACGCCATCAAGAAATACAGCAACATTTATTCCCATATTAACGTTTCTCATGAATTTAATAAGTGCCATTACAAGAAATATGAATGTTGAAGATAAGCATACCATAGATCAAAATTAATATAGCTGATAGTCAAATAATTGGCCAAATAAGCTACAGACACAAAAGGAGCTAAACACCATTCATTATTACAATGTCGTTACATGAGAAATGAATGTTATGTATAACATACCACAGATTAAGATGAATACACCCAATGGCAAATTTAGTGGCCAGTTAAATAAGCAATAAACACACAAGTGGCCTGCACCGAAACCAACCAAAATTCATTTCATCTCTAGATGGACACGCAAGACACAGTACGGTACCATACCACCTACTCACAGTGCCACAACCTAATTCTCTCGAACTCCTGAGCGCTGTGATGCGATGTTGCTCACTGCACCCAAACCAGCGCTCACGACTGGCAGTTTCCCTCTCCCCTCCGCTGTTTGGTCTAGAACCAGACAAGTCCGGCTTGATCTGAAGCGTGCGCCCGGAGTTCTCCCTTCGGTCTTTTAATATTTGGGAGTGAACATGTTTCACCCTTTCCCCCTTTCTCCCCTGACTCTTTTATTCTGGCTTGAGTCCATGCCAAATGCATCGTCAAACAATACATCTGTCACTCAGCTCTTATATGAAAGTAATATATCGAGACAAGAGCATTGTCAATAGTTTTGGGTTTGAGTACACAGCAAAATACAATAGCAGAGTGGACAAGGGCTGGGACAAAACAGTGGAGCGTTTTTGGCTAGAAGCTCCATGCATGAATATGCTAAAATTCCCTTCACGGTTCTGCCTCATCATATTATTTGAAGAATGGAAGAAGGGAAAATGAAGTGTGCATCTGAACAGAATCGCTGTCAAAAAAGGTACTCAATTTTATGCCAACGCACAATCCTCTTAGCATCATGTCAAGGACTTACCCTTTGTCCTTGAACTCTGTGGATTAGGAGGTGAACAACCACTGACCCACGGGGCGAAATGTGGACCGCCAATGGCTGGCTCGCAGTTAGCCCCGCCAATATAATGGGAAAAACCGAAGACGACCCAGACATTGTAGTGCATTAATTGAGGCAAATACGCGTCAACACCACACGTTTCGTTAATAATTGCCCAACAAATGAGTATAATATTTTCAAATCCGTCATCTTATCTATCAGCTGGGCCTTTTGTTTGTCTTGATATGAAAACAGCACTCACCCACTGACCAGCCTAGTATCCACGTGATCGACTCCAGGACTGTTGACCTCACTTATTACTAGCAGCTGACTTCCTGTGGGTGGAAACTACGTTCGGTTACTTTAAATTATATTTTCGACTATTCCCCGCTTTCAAAATTGGAAAGCGCTATCCACAGTGTCACTGTGGATAGCATCACAAGCACTATCTGCAATGTCACTGCCATAACAAGCCATAACAAAACCATTGATCTGCAATTTTTGCAGTGTGGAGCGTTTTTGTATAACCATTTTTTAACCTGCTTTCGCTCACAAAATATCGTGTTAATCAGACTCTCTTCTTAGCTTTGCAGCGAAAAGAATGGTTATTTTGGGAATAGAATACTGTCCAATTTATCTTTTTTTTTTTTCTTTACTATTTCTTTATGATAATTTGCTCTGCTCTTCTGCATATTTCGTTGCTGAGGAAAACATTTTTGCCGAATCTTTCCCATCTATTCTTTTGTTGTCTTGCAAATCTTTCCTTATCTTTTAGTTCTTGGCAGTGATTTTACATGGTAACACCGCCATTTTTGCCGTTTCGAAAGGCCAGCGATGTGCCACCGAGGATGATACTACGCCTTTTTCGGAAAAGAATTGGTTTGTAATTGTGGATAGCTCCCAAGCACTATCGGCACTGTCACTATGAATAACCACTCCGTTCAAAATTGATCATAGTTTGCACGTTAGCAGCAAACCGCCATGCTGTCTCGCAACGATGGTTGCTGTATAATCATACAACCAAATTGATAATGATCATACCATGTTTTGTCATTGCACCGGAGTATGGGCAGCCTAGAGAACACTTTGTTATATACTCTGTTTCGCTGTTGCCATGTTTTCGCCACTGGGGCAGCTTGTACTCCATTAAAAGTTCGTTTGTAAATTTAATTTATAAAACAAACAAGCAAACAAAAAAATCCTTCTTTGTGGTACAAATCCACAGAATCTCGTATGAAAGAATAGTTTTTGGATTATTTTTTGTTGCATATTCATGGGATCAGACTCGCGGAGATCAGAGATTCTAGGTTTGTTATTTCCCTCTTCAAACACAATTTGCACAACATTAAAAATGGTCTCTCTCATTAATGAAGCATGATATTTGCGCGCTTGTCGATTTTAAAGCATCTCTCTCTCTCTCTCTCTCTCTCTCTCTCTCTCTCTCTTTCTCTATCTCTCTTTCTCTCTCTCTTTGTGTATCTCTCTCTCTCTCTCTCTCTCTCTCTCTCTCTCTCTCTCTCTCTCTCTCTTTTCCTCTCTCTCTCTTCTTGCTGAGTGGTGGCGGGAAGAAGGAAGAGTAGAGTGGCGAGAAAAAGCCATGGCTAATTATTCCATTGTCACGCTTTGCCTCCGAGAGGGCAAATAAGAAACGATATTGGATGACAGAAGCTGAAGACTGCTGCGACAAGTTCCACTGCACAGAACTGTGTAGACACCCTTGAAAACTGTTCTTATTGCAGGTTTCGGACGTTTGTGGGTTGGTGAGCCATCCAAGGTTTAGCACTGAGAGGATGTGACGCTTCTGTGTCTGTCCTGTACGAGACTCTACTTAGTTTTATGGTCAAAGTGACAGAGCTTTATAAAGACGTGTGATGAACGAATGCTGTGTGTTGCGTTCAAACATTGAGGGTTCGCACGGTAATTCATGGTTTGTTACTTGAAGTCACTGAATCCTGAAGTACACCTTAATATGCCATTGGTCGTATGACAATCTCCATTTTTATATTCTTGTGTTCCGGGTTTTACCACTTTTAAGAAATCACTTATTCAGTCAGACTTTGTTAAGTATATGCAATTTCATTTCTATTAGGCTCTGCCAGTCAATATCAGGATGTACAAATATGTAAAAATACCTATTTATGACCTAGCACCACACCGAAAATATTCAGACACCATTTGAACGTTATAAATATAATAGGCAAGAGTGTCAATGTTACACCTAGGAATTAACAAACCCTCAAAATCGGCCATATGTGCCAGACATTTCATAATACCCATGAGGTTTGGTGCTACCATACATCTTAGATATTCTCTAAGCAAAGAAAGAAAGAAAGAAAAAAAAAGAAAAAAGAAAGAAAAAAAGAAAGAAGAAAGAAAGAAAGAAAGAAAAAAAAGGAAGAAAGAAAGAAAGAAAAAAACAACGAAAAGAAAGAAAGACCGCTAATTAGCGTATTGAATGAGTTTTACAACACCAACTAGAGCTAGATTTATCAGACTGCTATTGTCTTTAGTTTGGAAAATGGAGCACGTTTTCAGCGCACTGGGCAAGAATAGTCTAGTACCGGTATTATTATTTGTCGGGAAAGCGGGCAGCGTCTGAAACTTTTGCCAAGGGAGGGGCAGTGCGTGACGATTCTGATCAGGCCAACTCGAGATTGACCTACTGTCAGTGCTGGGCGATACCTCGATTTTAACTAATCGCGACTATG
>JAWQUT010000767.1:118676-133285 GCA_033807755.1 Ellobium chinense
GGGTGGAGGTGGGGATGTGACCTGGCTGCCAGGGTAAATGACACCAAGGGTGGTGGTGAGGGGGAAAGAGGCGGGAAAGGGAGGAAAGAATGCAATTTTAACAGGTAATCACTGTCCTGGAAGCTTGATTTTCTTGCACTTTATCAATTATTCATTCTGTTCGGCATTCCGACGTGCAGCAATCAGGCAGTAATCGATCGATGAAAATAAATCGATTATTGATACATTTCCACAGTAAGCATAGCGATCTATTACTTTTACTCCATCACACCCAGTGCCAAGAATTGTTGGGTTAACGACCGGTCTCCTTACGTTAGCGTGAGCTCTGTTGTGCTTCTCCCGACTTTTTCGTCATAACGGCATGGGGCATGTTTTGCCAATTCAACACGCTTGCGTTATGTTTATTCAGTGCCAAGTGTCCTACGTTGCAGCGTGAATGACCGACATATTATATTTCATGAAACAAACAGTCTAGATATTTCTTCTCATCCGTTGCTCATCTAGTGGGCCGAACAAAACAGAAATAAAAAAAAAACACCAAAGATTAGTAGTGAAATCTTAGGATTTTTCCAGTGTGTGTAATAAATAAGGTTAAAGGTTAGGCGCAGATCTCAGGACTAGGAAAGGGTTAAGGTTTTTCTTTCCGTCCTTTGCTCGACTAACGGGTCAAACAAAGCAAAATAGAGATTAGGAGTAAAATCGTAAGACTCCCTCAGCCCCAGCGTGTGTAACTGTGTATTAATTAACGTTAGGGATAAGTGCAGAACTCGGGGCTGGAATAGGGTAAAGTTTCGGAGTTGGGGTTAAGGCAAGGAGTATGATTAGGACCAGTGGCCGGGTAGGAATAGATTAAGGCCAGGAGGTAGGATTAAGTTCAGAAGATAGACAAATTTCTGCCAGGAACTTGGGAGGGTCCTTAGTTCGCCTGGTTAGGTAGACTTCACTGAAACAGCGGCCATGTGCATAATACACTTAAGTTATCTAACGCACTGCGGTAACCATGGCAACCTCCCAAAACATGAATACTGTTCTCTGTAGTTAACGCAGTACATTAAGTAACGTGTAATAGGTTATGCATACGGCCACAGATTCTTGATGCCCAAGCGTAGTTTATCATTTTGCTATACAAACTAGCTAACATTAGTAAATAAAACAACACTGATGTGTGAACAAATTTAAATATATGATTTCCTGGATTTACAATACTGTATTATGGATTCCCATGTCGACAGAATCAGTATCGTAAATATTGGAGAGTTTGAAACCTCTCGGATGTGGAGAAGCGTGACAAGGGTCTGTAGGGATATGCCTGAGAATGCCTGCGTTATAACATGACGATCTTCGTCACTGCGCTGCTGCATGCAATAGCACCCACTCTTTGAATGAGATTGTCATGCTGGAGCACTTTCATCATTCGGGTTGTTGAAGATTGCATTATCGGAATGCAATGTCCCTCGTTTTCTGAGGGAGACAAAATTAGTTTCAGCTCAAAACGTGTAACTACTTCGTTGAAATCAGCATTATTAGCTATGCAACTGATGACAGTGTAAAAAATAACAAAACAAAAACGGAAGTAATTTCTTAGATAAATCAATCAAGTCTTTCACCAGGGACCAGTACACGCTAGCACGTTCAAGCTTAAAGCAAATGGCAGAATTTTACGGAAGATGGTTCCATCTTCACTCGAGACTTTCAACATCCACGCCCCCTCTTCTTACAGATTACTAGACCAGGGTTGCCAGACTTTGTTTTTGCTAGCCGGAGCCAAATCAAATACGAAAAAGAGCTTAAAAAAAAACCCACCAAAAAACCATGCCCGAGGACGACTTACTAAAGTTACAGTTTGAAATAAGACAAGAAACTGACAACGAACTGTTTCTGTATTCGATTTGTGTGGGTTTTATAACGATTATAAATCTTTTAAAATATATTAAATATATTTTTTATATTAAACAGCATGATAAGAAATGACATATGGAAACACGTCGTTGTATGCTTTGTGTTCATAAAATAATTTTGACAGAAGCCCGTTCATCGAAATACCAGTGTGAGAGATGCAAAAGTACTTTTCAGATAAGAAATTAGTCAACTTAATTACAAGTCCGTTGGATCAGAAAAAAAAAAAAGAGCCACTGAGTTCTTTGGGAGCCAAGAGGTTTTAAAACATCCAAAATTCTGGCAATCCCATAATAGACTAGTGCTTTTAATTGGCTGCTTAGAAATGGGCACGCAAATATAAGGGTGTCGCCTACCCCCATCCCCCTCCTCCCCCCTCACTCTATCCTAATTACTCTGGCCTGGAACCGAAGGTTAATTTACTTTTAACTTAGTTTTCACTTTTCCGTTTTCTCGCTCCTATGTCTTTTCCTTCACCAGAAAATTTAGTTACCGTACTTCCAACCCACCCGCACCAAAGAATCGATAGGTATTAGCTAGAGACAAATGAGTACCTCGTTACTTGTCGAATTTTCCCTCTCGTGGCTCAGAGCAATATCTCGCCTTCGGCTTCAGTGGTTGATTATGCACTCTTCAGCGGTAATGATCTACTCGTTTCTTCATTTCTAAGACCTATAGACCAGTATGGTTTTATTGTAATGCTCATTTAGTTGGAAATTTGATTTAAAACTCGTTCAGAGGGAAGGTACAAGGACATTTCTTAATTTATGAAGCCTACCGACTGCCCTCGAAACAAACTGTGTTCGATATCAGCGGACGAACAATGTTTCCCTTTGTTTTCGACCAAAGTTAAGCATCCATCTACTCCTCCCTCCTTCTGTAATAAAAGTGCTTCGTTTCAGTTTTGCACTCTACCTGTTGTCACAATATGAAACGATCCTTTCCTGTCAGTTATGTCGTTGTGTGTGCACTTGTGGGTCTCACTAAACGCAGAATGGCCTTTCTTTAATGTGGAAATCAGGGAAACGTGTTGTCTTGTGGCCTTGTGGGTATCATGTTAGCAGCCCTAGTGCTGCTAGTCTTCCGTTCAATAATAGGAAAGACTCCATCTACCAGGCTACATTTTTTTTAGCATGGGGTGTGGGGGTGGGGGGTGGAGGAGACAGAGGATAAATGTTCACCTAATTCCGAAGTGACAGCCCGGGCGAGATTATGAGTATCGACGGAGAGATTGTGGGTTCGATTCCTGTAGTAATATCACATTCCTTCTTTCTCTCTTTTATACCTTTCTTTGCTTGACTCTTGAGAACTCTCTCCTCTACACCATCTCCTTTATTTTTTTTCACCCTTACCGGCGTGAGAAACTGTTTGCGTCTATTCACCCTCTACTTCCTATCAGTTAAAAGCCCACCCGAGGTATAGATGAAGAACAGAAGCATGGTGGTGCACTTCATTTATTTAAATTAAAGCACACGGTTAACATCGGAGCGATATTTCTATTTCACAATATCAAGAAAATAGTTTAGATTTAAAATGCGCCTTTGAAGGATGGATGGAATGTACTTCCGTTATTAAAACACGTTTTGGGTCGATCCTTAGGTGCACTCATTAACCGTGTTCCAGTAGACGTGCATATCCAGAAACAGGAAAGGCCCGGGGCAATCGCAGGATGAGAGACGACAGAGAGGAGAGAGAGAGAGGAAAGTTTCAGTTGTCTCTCCTGTCATACGACTCTTCAAGATATTTCCCTTTGACTTGAAACGCGTAAAGAAGGGAGTTTTTCAGCCAGAGACTCTCACAAACCTCAAACCCTGATGTAAAGGGAGGTGTAAAGGGAGAGGAGGAGTATGAATTCTGTCGCACGACGCATACTAGGAAACGTTGTTTTTTTTTCTTCCGAATTTTACATGTAAAACATTTCATAATGCATAGACACTTTGCAGACTGTTAATCTGCTGTCACTCTGACAGTTATGATAAGAAACGTGTGCTATTTGAAATAATATACATAAATATGAGTTGAGGCAATGTCTCCGGCCTTTAATTTTATTTGAATTTAAATAGAAATAAAACATAATTTTCCAGTAATAATTTTTTAAAAAATCGAAATAAAAATCGGAAAAATTTTCCTTTTGACTTTGAAACAACCCACTACCATTCATGCCACAAAAATCTGAGACTGGCACAAGAGATTTTCTTCTTCCTCAGTGTCTTCTGAAGAGATTCTTATTAGTAGCTTGCTTTAATCATGAAGAGCCCACGGGAATGTTCTTGTCACCGCATTATGTAAGCAGGACTTCCCTTCCGACAATAACGATCGGCTGGCCCAGCTTTAATTATGCTTACATACTTACCTACCCAACGACATCTTAGCTTGTGGACAACATAACGATCGGATGGCGGGGCTTTAATTATGCTTTCTTACGTACCTACCCATCTTAGCTCGTAAACAACATCCGGGTAAGTCTTAACATAACGATCGGCTGGCGGGGCTTTAATTATGCTTTTTTTTTTACTTACCTACCCATCGACATCTTAACTCGAAAACAACATCCGGATTAGTCTTCACATAAGGTTTTTCTTCTCTTGATAGAATGACGCACCCAAGTAACAAAAGAGGAACTCAGATTTGGTCTGGATCGAAAACTGTACAGAAATCAGATATGCAAAATGAGGAGTCGAACAATACTTGAGGAGAACTGGAAAGGGAAGGAAATCTTCAAGCTTGCTTGATATTGGGAGAATCATGAATGGTACTGTATGTCTAATGAATCTCTATTGCGACATATCTACAAAAAAATATACCATCTTTTCACTGTAGGCTGCCTATTTCCCTAATTTATTCTTGGTCTCAGATGACATCGAGTTATGTAAATAACCAAAGCAATCGATTTCTTCCATTACATCTCACACTGATCCCCGCCGCGAGACCTCATCTAGTTAAGAAGTCGGGGGAGACCACTGCGACATGCACCTAATGTAATTAGGTGCCACACGTGGCAAGCAATCCAAAAAGAGGATTGATATCGTTCTGGTTTCCTTCCCATTTTTAACTCGAAGTATCGACTGAAGTATCGCTTACCGTCTGCGAAATAACCCGTATGTCACAATGGCGATTCATGGGACATACGCTGTCATTCATGATCCTACCATTATTATCAGCACGCTTGAAAGGTTGCAGGTCTGTAAAATTTTCTACCTTCGATATTAGATCCACCAACTAAGGAGATATATTTAACTTGCCTCTCGCCCCCTTTTCACATGCCGTGCAGTCGCAGATGAAGGTCCCCGGGAGTATATTTTGATATTTTGGGAAGCTATGTCCATTTTGCTTTATTGTGGCTGGAGCTATGTTTTCATGGGCAAATTTCCCATAATGAAGGGTCGACATAGGCAAAGCAGTCCCTCCCGATGTTAGATAATGAAAACTGGAGGGTATCTATAAAAAAAGCAGCGTGTCTTAAACTCTCCGTTGGGTTCACTATGGTTTTGTTAAGTTTAAACTGGCACACAATGACATAAGAAATAATATGAGATTGTGACAGGTGAAGGTTGTCTTTAGAAAGTAGTTCAAAAAGCTTATAAAGCCTACATAGCAAGAAAAGGACAAAATAAATTTCAGGTCATGTATCCGTGAATAGGTCGTTTCACGCATATATTCTCTCCTTGATTGTGTAGGTTTGACCCATGTCCGTTCGTTTTGTATGATCTCTCCTCAGTTATTCACTCCAGATCAGATTTGCTTTTATACATGTTCAGTTATCGGGGTGAACAAATGCCACAAACATCTAGAGAAAATGCAGAGACTTACACCTCAAGAGATACGATAATAGAAAGCTGTGGAATTAAGAATTCATGATCTCTCCTCAGTTTTCATTCTAGGTAAGAATTGTTTTTATTCAGATTTGTTGCCTGAGTAAAGTGCCATAAACGTCCAGAAAATATGCATGGATTTAATCCCCAAGACACGATAACAGACAGCTGCGAAATTAGAGTTCATGAGGATTTTGTGTCAATTGTTTAAGATGAGGTCTATACATGTCAAAGGAAAGACCCGAAGCGATCGCATTGTGAAAGACGGTAAGTGAGGGGAAGGCGGTGCACAGAAAAGATTCAGCTGTCCAGTATGATCTCTTCTCAGTTTCCACCCAAGCCAGGGTTGCTTTTATTCCTGATTTGCCACAAACGTCCGGAGAAAATGGCATGGATGTTACTCCTCAAGATATGGTAACAGACAGCTATGGAATTAGGGTTTATGAGGATTTGTGGCAGAGAATCTCCTACCCTCACGCGTTCCATGCAGTCGGAAGATTCCTTGGAGCGGCAGTGGACATTTTGCTTCTCTTCATGGCCTGGTTTCTCTCATTCCCTCGCCTTCATATTGCACTCTCTTCAAGCCTTTCCTGCTTTGTCATAGCCAATTTTCCAGGTTAGCTCCTATGGTACCCAATTTGGCTACTTTTCAAGTTTTTTGGCTGTTTTTGTTTTTGTGTGTGTGCTCTGGCTCGTTGGCTATTTTTTGGCAATTTTCTAAAAGCTGAATTTTCGTCTAATTTTATACATTAACTCACTATTTCCGAGTTAAAGCATCGTGAAATTTTCATTTAAATCTGGGCCAAGTCTGGAGTACTTTGAATGTATACTTCGGGACAAAATGGAGTCATTGCTTTGTTTTCCTGCCACTTCGTGCTTTTAACAAGTTGGCCAATTTTGGGCTATATTTGAGGGTTTTGCTGGCGCTTTTTGGCATTTTTTTCCAAGTTTGATTTGGCTCCTTCATAAAATCTGGCCTGGTAATACTGGTTACACTAGTTATAGCCAAGGTCCATCTCTCATGGTAATTTGTTCAGTGGCATGTCAGAATCCCCTAGAGACCTAGCAAGCCAGTATGAACACCCTTTGGGCAGCGTTTGCTTCTGGTCCCCATTAATTCAGCTAACCCACGAATCTGTCTACCTCCCGCAGACTATCATTTCGCGACTCATTTGTCTTCTCTTTCTTTCTCTTTCTCTGGCGTCCTCAGTTTTTATTCCCTTTGAAAGGAGTAAAGGGGGAGACCGCCGGGCCAGGGGCATCAACACATTGGAAGGACACTAGAGACAGTGCAATACAGCACAGCCACATTAACGGCGTGCAGCAACCATCTCTTACAAAACAAATAATGCACTGACCAACAACTATAAATTTAGGATCTAACTATAACAAGCTGTCATAGAAAGGCCCCCTCACAGTATTTGGCTTATTTATTAGGATTAAAACATGATAGTGAAAACATACTTTGTAGTGGACGCCTCATTAGGAGGCAGGGCTTGGGGTCTAGCACTCCACCCCTGGGACCCGTCAGGGCTGGGGCTTTAGAAATAGGACTTTACAAATAACTTAACACATGATGGTGCTCTTCGGGAAATCAGGGACTCATCTCTCCCCAAGATAGATAAAGATATACTTGATTGTCAGTTGGTGAAAGAAGGAAGTAACCGTAATAAAAAATAAGAAAAAAACATTAACATCTAGGACACAGTATGAAAAACTAAGCACTAACCAACGCCGAAGCGCCAATCGGAAAGGAGCGGGATAAAAAAAACAACAACAAAAGCAACAAATTTGAGGACAGTAATCTTAAAATATATTTTGAATTTTCATTGGAACAAAGCACTATGGAGCCTTGGGCTTGAAGAACGCTAGAAAAGTCAGAAAAATAAAAACACCACTACCACTACCACCACCACCACAACAACAACAACAACAACAACAACAACAACAACAACAACAACAGCAGCACTGCCCAGCTTGATCTGCTGAGATGAAAGACGTGTGATATGTCATCCCTCAGTTTTTTCAACCACTCCCTTCCCTGTCCAAAATCATAATGTAATGAAACACATCCTCCTACTGCGATCCCGTGTCACTAGAAGCATATTATCCAAACTGCATTGCCGAAATTAGAGAGGGCCTTGTTGAAAGTGAATATTTCATTTCCTCAGCGCCAAAGCCCCGCCTAATTTCATTAGGAATTTTTACTCCTTTGAAACTGATTGGATCCCAGATTGAGAGGGACACCGGAGAAAGTGGCCATTAGACGAATGTTTTGCATTTTATTGACTTCTCTGAAGATAATGGCACTACTGGAACTTCGGGCATGTTGTGCCTTTTATCAACCTACTGAAAAATTCAAAACACGGAATCAAGAGCTGTCCAAGTTATTATAAAGTCTACAGAAACTTGAGACAACAACCATTATAGGGCATTTCAAAATATGTCAGTTTTGACTCGCTGAAAACCCGTTATGAAGACATTCAGAATGTTATATCCGTTTTCACTTAGAGACCATCGCATTACGAGGGATTCCAAACGTCTAAATATGACTGATTGAAAAAGGCCATTTTGAAAATCCGCAAATCTTTTCCCAGTCTGGTTGGAACCTGTTGGAAACTCCACCTTCTTTTAAACTACCTCACCCCACACCCGCCCTCCTTAAAAAAAGAAGAAAAAAACGCAAGAGATCGCATATTGTGGCAGACCTATCAAGCATTATTTTTCCAAAAACGTTGGCAAATCAAAATTAAAAATACTGTAAGCGATAAACCAATAGCTGTAGTTGACAGAAGGCTACAGTGATTATTTCTTCCCAATCAGTGTAAACGAATGCCAAAGAGTTTTTGTGCTGTAACTTTTACTTGCTGCTATTCTTGTTGCTTACTGTTGTTGTTGTTATTGTTGTTGTTGTTGTTGTTGTTTATTGCTGTTGTTGCTAAACCGTTAGTCTCAACCCCCACCCCTCCCCGCCCCCACACCCGCGGTTTATTCTGACCAGATGCATGTTTGTTGTTTGTGAAATCTCGGTATCGTGCTGCCAATGTTATCATGCAATACGTGTGTTTACTCCTTCACAATCTGTAAAGGGTGATGTTGCGGAGCGAAGCCCTGCGATTGGATTTCTGCATTCTCGAGACATAATATTTTTTGTTTTTTTTTCAACTAACTGCATTATTCAATGTTATAGTGATGTGTGTGTGTGTGTGTGTGTGTGTGTGTGTGTGTGTGTGTGTGTGTGTGTGTGTGAGGAATGTATTCAGAGAGGCATGACAGAATTGTGAATTACGTATTTGACCTATTACATGCTAAACTTAAGAGTGAGAGCTGTATCCTATACAATAATAGACGCATACCAGTAAGTAACAGTAACATCCCAAATAGGCCAGACATATGTATCATGGATGAAAGAACAAAAACAGCATTCATTATTGAAGTTTCTGTGCCATTTGACTACTTCATTGACCTATGTTTCCATGAAAAAATGTTAAAACATATATCTCTTAACAAAGAACTAAACGACAAGGGATATAACTGTAAAATAGTTGTGTTGATTGTCGGGTCTTTGGGGACAGTACATAAGAAGACAGCATCAGGGCTGAAAATGCTTGGTTTCTCGAATAGAGAAGTAAGAAATATGTGTAATTATATTAGTATTAGTGCTATTATTGGATCATTTAGAGTGTGGAAGAGGAGATTGTTTGTTAAGTAATAGCTATATCTATCTAATTGCTTACTTGATTACATATCATTGGATTGTTCATGGTATTGTAAGAAGTCAAGTATCAATAAAGTTCTTGAGATGTGTGTGTGTGTGTGTGTGTTTATTTGTTTGTTTGTTTATGGTTTATTGCATTGATTTATTAAAACCAACAGCACAGTGAATTTGTATCTTACAAAATCAGTTCACAGACCTCATATTAGTTTCACATAATAAAAACGTTAATCATGCTTATTTATACTTTAGCTGATATAAAGATATTAGTTCCTACAGAGGTAGGCTGCAGATTCACGACTGGTTTGCGATCGGCTGGGCAGGCAACATCTTTATTGTATTAAATAACATCGAGTAGAATATTAACCCTCGTGATGCGGTGATAGTATATACATGTACTACCGTGTGCTCCTTACCGTTCAGTGCGGCAATAGATACGCATCGCTCAACCACCTGCGGTGATCGTGCAGCAGTGTATCCTGGCAACGGATGCTAACCGTCAGGCAGTATGCCCTGATCCGCTAAAACATTTGGTTAAACTAGGTTACACAGCCAGCAAGCTGCATAGAGCGTGGTCAGCTAGAGCTATTAGGCATCATCATCAGAACCCATACTGGAAGTATACTCCAACAATACATTTGAAGGAAATGGTTACATGTAGTTTGTCCAGTTGTTTCCCTTTGATTGGTGCCAGTTTTTATATTTGAATGCTTATTTCTCTTGGCCTTTTCTTTTATATGGCTTTACTTTGTTGGCAATGTCTCCAGTTTTACCAAGCCTGAACAACTCTAGGCACCTGATCTCAACAGAGTAACGGAATTAGATTATTCCTGGAGATATTGAACACCCGAATCGAGAAGGNGGGGGGGGTGGAATCAGTAACTAGTGTTAATAACCACAAAACCAAACTATAGGCAAATAAATCCTAATTATAAAGCTGGAATATCGACATTATCACCACCAAACATTCAAATATGTGATCACAAATCAGAGAAAATCCGACAGAAAATCAGGAGACTCCTAGACTAGTTTTGTAAACAGTTGACATATCCCTCCTCCATGATCATCTCATAGTGGCCAACATCTGCATTCACGTATGGCGCGTCCGCACGCTTGTAAAGCATCTCTGGATCTGACTCTTCCCCACGTGGTAAGTCGTAGTTGTTATCTGTGTCTTAAAAAAAAATATATATTTATACATCTAAAGATCGCAATTTCACACTTGTACGATAATACAATTTAAAAAGGGTGCTTAATCATTACACTTCTTGTTAATATCATGACTACATATGTTAAATCCAACCATTGTTGTACCGAATGTGAAAGTATAATAATATAGAGTTGTTGTACCAGTATGGGTCTAATTCCTAATTCTAACATATTTTACAAGATCAAAAGTCAAGCCCACATTAGTTTACGATACATAATTGAATATACTGAAAGCAGCACAGGATTACGTCGCCAAATAAAAAAAAAAAAGGTTTTAGNAAAAAAAAAAAAAAAAAATGCAGTTAAGAAACACAAGGGAGGGTCGCTAAAACCGAGTATTTTTGAATGGTGGTATCTGAGTTAGGAAGTTCATCATATAAGACCAGCAACAAACAAAATAAAACGGTCAATTAGAACTCACCAAAGGTGTGCGGAACAGAATAAATATGTTCATCCTGTCTAGGTGGATTCACATCACTGTATCCTGGCGGTATTTTACGCCTTGCGGGTTTTGCCTCTTGTCGCTGACGGTAACAGTAGATACTGAGCCCAATCCCAAGTGCGACCAGCAGGACAACTGTTAGACCAACGCATAGGCCTATAACCAGTCCAGCATCTGTTGTTGACTGATCTCCTGAGGAGTGGGCATTAGCTGCAGGTATAGCGTGTGTTTGTGTAATTTTTTTTTTCATGAAAAGATAATAAGTATATTTTGCCAATAGGCCCTAAATAAATGTATTGCGTTAATGTTATAGTAAATTGCCTCAAATGTATAATATTAATAATACGTGTTCGTTGTATAAACAGTGTGATAATTATGACTGTCACATACAATTTTGTTATCAAGATTTGTATTTAAAGACGTTCATTTCATTTTTAATACACCTCGGTTTGTTGTGGGTTTTTTTTTTACGCCCCAAACAGTAAATTGATAATCCTGCTGTATTTCATAGCACAATCAGACACTGGAAACTTATTAAAAGCAGAACAATACTAAAACACAAAAACAAGGATACAACCTATTCCATAAAGGATGTCAAAAGGTTTTCTCATGGCCATATTAATGAAGCGGGGTAGACACGTTTTGTACTGTTTGTATGCATCCAGTCAAACATTTACCACTTATATGATGACAAGGTGACTCGGTTACTGCCAGACCAGACGCGTCACAGTTTTCGTTGCAGTTGCTCAAGTAATTTTCCCCAAAGGTGTTGAAGTCACAAACGATTAAGAAATTAAACGGGTTTATTAGTCCATAATATGTATCTCTGATGCCGTAGCAAGCCAGGCCCTGCGCACATTAAAAGTTCGTCACTGGGTTTCGAAAATGTTCTAAGTCATATTCCACAATATTGAGACAACGCGATGAAATGGCTTTATCGGGGGTAAAACAAGTGTCTTCACAAGTGCAATTCGCCGGGAAAATATTAAAGCATTTAAAACATGTCAACATGGGTCCTGTTCTCATAGGCTCTCTCTTTTGTAGAAACTGCTTAGGCACTAATGGCGATTACTATTGCATACCATATTATATGCAGATAAACGGTGTAGTCTTATAAACAATACAGTTGCCATAAAAAATGGCTATGTGTAATTCGCCAAGAGCTGGCTCGAGAACGTTAAAAAGAACAGTATCTTTGCAGTGCATGTTTACTACGTTATTACGTTATTTCTTAATGAAAATGATATTATAGAAGTTTACACCAAGTGCTGAATGGGGCATGTTCCTCCACTACATATAATGCAATGGGAAAACCATTATTTGGTAATAAACCTTTTGAATGATACCGGATTTCGCCCGTTGATAGATAACTCCATGCATAATTCCTATGAGTGCTTTTAATTTGAAGGAGTAGGGGTTCTCCCTATCAGAACCTTACTTCATGTTACAACAACACACACTGCAAATTCCTCGTCATTCTGCGTATAAATAGAAAATCCTAATTAGCCTCCATAGGATAGTAGAAATGCGGATTTAAAAGGCATTCTTACAATAAGGTATGAAATAGCCAAAACTATTGCAGTTGGTAGTTATCCCAAGACCATCTCCTTTGAGAAAGAAAATATGCATCTTTCAGCACTGGGTATGCAATTGGCACAGGACCCCATGTGAAGTGCGACTAAAGTACTTTTATGGGTAGTGCACAGAATGCTGTGAAATTACTATTTTAACATGCATCAGTGATTCAAACTTCCTACTGACCTTCTCAAACCCATCAAATCTAACGCGTTTCGAAGAAATCACAAAGAATAACATGGCCCATGCCCTACTGTGTTAGCGTTACCGCTGCTCGCCTCGCCAGAAATACGTGACGTCACCAACACTGTGTACACGCCTGAAGGCTATTATGCGTCGGGCTCAAGGCTATTACGCGTAGCGCTGCACTCAGTAGGGCTCGCTCCCACGTGGAAACAATGGGTTATTGTTGTGCGCTAAACTGTGACAGAATGCTTCCTTACCACTCCTGAACTGATGGTCCAATAGTCTTCTCCTCAATTATATCCTCGTCATCTGTTTTTCGGCGCAGGGGCTCGAACTGATACGGCTCGACCGTATTTGCCATTGTTCTAGATCGAAAACACCGCGACTTCCGCGCTGACGTGACGTTTCCGGTACGGGTTTTTTCTTACAATTTCAGAATAGGTTAAAAGGTGTAAAATTAATTTCGAAATATTATTTTTTAGCAAAAATGATGACTTTTGATCTAAAACCTGATATTGAAAATATAAAAACTGTTGGAAATCACATTTTTTCTAGCACTTTAGTCGCCCAGTGCTTTATGCTTAACAATCTCTGGGAAATGCTAACCTTCCCTTAATAAAACGTTACTGTTTCCTATAATAAGCATTGGGAGTAATAAAGGCAGCAATATTGTGAGATCGAAAGACATGATGAATATCTGCTCCCAATGTAAAATATGATAATGATGGCGTCATTATTTCAGAACAAAATGTAAACTTGTGTATACGACAACGTAACTAACCTGTTTGTGCACATGGGGCCTTTGTATCCAGGTTTGCATTCCTCGCTAGATTCTCCATTGCGTGGGTTACATTCTCTTCCTCGACAATTCGAGTTACAGAGATTGTTACACGACTGGCCAAAATTGCCTGTTAGACAGACTGCAACGAAAATGATGGGGATGTTCAATATAATGGTTTAGAAGCTATTTGGAAATTTACTCTGGATGTAGCAATCCAAGACCATTGTTTTTGCCAGAAGTAAATATAATACAGACGTATCAAAAATGTTATTGATAAAATAACAATAATAAGAAGAAGAATAAGAATGATAATTACAGCAACAACAACAATAATGATAATAATGCTAATACAAATGTTATAATTTAAACGTTTCGTGTCCAGTTTAATGCCCGCTTACGGGACGTCACACTATTATTACCCAAATAAGTCAGTCTGTGTTTTCTCAACCACCTAGTGAGTATACAGTGCCGCTGCCATTTAGAGGCGCTGATCAGTAGCACTGTGACAATAGTTTTCATTTCCTATAACCAGATACCACTTTTACAGATGGACGAATTGAAGAAAATGAGAAGATCTTGAGTCCAACGCAGCAAAAGTGTACAGTTGCAGCTCTCATGGGGCTCCCTTCCACCCCAATAAACAGAGTACCATTCTAGTCCTCGGTGACAGCTTGGTATTTCTTTTATTCTCCACGATCTTTTTTTTTTCCTCGCACCCTCCCTCCTCGTCCGTCTTTCCTCTTCTTCTTCTTCTTCCTTTTTCGTCTTATTTTCGTCCTCTTGGTCATTGCTAGCTGGCTGCCCTCATTCATGCTTAGCTCCCGTCTTTCACTGTTCTCTTTCCTTGCCATCTTCTTCTTGTATATCTCGTTTTGTTTTGCCCTAGTTACCATGACATTTTCCGATTTCCGTTCCCTCTTTCCCACTGACCTCCCCTCCCCTCCTAACATAATTATGCCCTTACCCCGTTTTCACTCTCCCCACCCCTTCCCC
>JAWQUT010000767.1:142307-168365 GCA_033807755.1 Ellobium chinense
ATGTATATATATATATATATTTATTTATTTATATATGCACATGCACACCAGATAAAAAGGCGACTCTCCTTCCCCCTGTTACTCGACTATGTCTTATTGACGCCATTTATAGTGAACAGAGACTGTGTTCCCCATATAGGAACGGAGACCCCTCATCTCACACCCCGATCCATTTACCGTACAAAGACACATATTATCTCCAAAGTGTGCAGTTTGTTACTGTGTATTAATGTCTAATAATAGCAATACCTCCCCTGCAAGGGCCCATCAAATTTTAATGACTGGCACGGTCGTTGCGCCGTCGGGCATGTATGGTCCTGAGCGTTCAAAACACATGCCTCAACTGTGTCGTTGTCCCTATGCCCCCCCTCCCCTCCCCTCCAACCCTCTTCCGCCCATAATGGCGAGACGGTAAACTCGATTCCGACAGCAGATTGGTCAAGCAAGACCCTTCGGCCATCTGATTTGCGAGGACCTAAATACGTTGCCCAAGGGCCGATTGGCCTCTATAATAATATGTGGCATAATAGCCCCTCAGCATTTTGCCGACCACGTCCGGTAATATTAACCATGAGCGCTGATCGTTTCCAGTTGCTACCCCGTCGAGGTAGTTGAGGAGATCTTGAGCCAGACTTANGGCCTTGCCATCAGCCAGGCCCCCCAGTTCGGACACTGGTCGTAATCTTCCTCATACCGCAGATACCGCACTTTAGGAGATTTGTACTAACGACCGCAAAGTGTCGTCACCGTAGCAACTTTTTCAAGAAGCCAATCTACCCTGTGTTTTTATTTTTTCATTAATATAAGACAGAGCATGCAAAAAAAACCCAACGGTTTGCAGAAAAGCAGATTATTTACTCAGCATAGTTACTCCCAAGTGTAAAACAGTATGTATAATATGAACGCTTCTTCCATCTCCATTAAACCCTCAAGAAAAGCTCTGTAAAAACGGTCAATGAAAATAATAATTAATCAATGGAAATTGACAGTTGCCTCAGCCATAACGATAGAAAGTGATAACAAAACAGTGTGATTTGTATTGTGGTCTACATACCTTGAGTTAGACACAGGGAGGGGGAAAGAAATATTACAGCCAGTCCAAAAAGAATATTCCATGAGTGTCCCATAGTCATTGCACCTTGCATACACGGACTGTGCACTATCCCGCTATCTCTCCTTCTCAAGAGGCAAATACAACACAATGTGATACGAGGCTACCCGCTTAAAGATGTATGAATATTGGCGTAGACAGTTTGTGTCATGTCATGACAAGATCTGAGTGATATGCTCAGTTTTTTGTTAGTGTCTCAGTGTATTATTTGCCCAGTCTTTCATTCACTTTAAACCTCAACATCACACGTAAGGTTAAAATTATTATCCTTCTCAAGTGTCCTAGTTCTTCAAGAACAGCGATAAAAACAAAAAAAAATGTAACATTCGCATGGATTAGCAGGTCTATTCCAGTAGACTCTTTAATACAAATAAAACGTATTCACATCGCAAACAACGTAGGCATGCAGGTTACGGAAAAGCCAAATACCGGTGTTGATTAGTGACAAAAAATTGCTGGTCCAACACTGCATGAAGAACCCCGTTTAAGTTGAGGGAAAGGCTTTCAATGTCGATACTACTTTAAATGTGTGTATCTAGTGAAGGTGCCTCGGTGGCGTTTTTTTTTTTTTTGGTAAACTTAGGAGTGGTAAAATTCCACAGTAAATTGCATACAACATCGACAAGGAAGTAGAGTGGACTGATTCGACAGTCGAACAGGCCGTGGTGGGTGCATACGGCGAGTCAGGCAGTGAGTAGAGTAGAACGTTTTACACTAGGTAAATAACAGTATAAAATAACCCGATTGATTTTAAACGAGAAACTATTCGAGCGATTTCCGCTCTATTTCAATTAGATTTGTATTAATAACCCCAAAGCCACCAACTGTGCGTTATTTCACGACAAAACCGACAATGTTTCGGTCTAAATACTTTCTTTTCCTTTCTTTTTTTTTTAAGGTTTGTTAGTGACATCCTTCAATGAGGCTTTCTTTCTCTCTCCACCCTTTTTTTCCCTCTGAAACCCACCATTCCAATGCCCAGCCTTACGAAAAGCTTAAAAACAAAATCAGTTTGTTGTTTTAACTATTCCGATTTATCTACACATTCTTCTTAATCCATCCTATTCTTTTGCATATCGTGCTACCTTACACATTACAGAGAAAACAAGCATCGCAATATGTTTTGATATTACCGTAGCAACGAAAGTTACTGTAGCAACGATAACTTGGGTCTGCACAGACGTATAATAGGGAGCTAGTCTAGGCTTGGTCACTCAGCTACCTCTCGAAACGCCTGTCAGTCAGTCGCTGTCAATGAATAACACAATGTTCTTTGATACTGAAGAAAACGAACGTTTATTTTGCAACACTCTCCCAAGAGAGCCAAGCAAGGCTTGCGAAACAATAGTAATGCTACGCGACACTTAAACGTTCGCTTTACACACACCATCGCCTCAAGCACTCACGTCCTTAAATATATTTCCTAATCGAACTTCCAGAACGTCTCGATTACCGACTTCAACCGTCTTGATATTTCCATAAAGTTCGCAACGGGTCATGGTCAGTTATTTAACAGAGATAAAAAAAAAAAAAACTAACCCGAAATCGGGGTCGCCGCCGTCAAGGCGTGGTAAGACGAATACAGGCAAACGTTACAGTTATAGCTCCTCTCTACCAGAATCCGTCCCTATCACCGTCAGGTCCAATGGGAGGCAATAATTTCATATTCGAAAACGAATCAGTTTGACTCGGTCTTTTTTGTGCTGGAATCGAGGAAAAATTTGTCTTGGATAGGTCTATAAAAGCAATAACTCCTGTCGTCAATTTTGCCTCCCTTCTCTTGGATATATACATATTCCAATCATTTTTTTTTTTTTTTTAGATTTTAAAGGTCAGTTACAATGAGGTGTTTTCAGACGGAGTAATCATACATGAGCAGAGCATGTAAACAAACCAACGTGTTAGCAAGATTTCCTAGGTTTACGTGATGGAGCTGAAAGTACCTAATTTGGAATGTACAAATATTGCTGTAAAAATACTAAATGTTTGACCAAGCAGAAATTACGATTGTCAAGTCTACCCTTATAATGAGGTAATATATTCAACTCTTTCGTGCGGTAATAGAATATCCTTGCCGACCTCTGAGCGCGGCGGTAGAATGTTGCACGATAGTATCACCTAATAGGCGGCGGACAGCACGGTGCAACGGTCATTTTCCGTAACAATGGCCTTGCAGCCAGTGGGAGGCTGAACTGGGGGGAACCTCAAGCTAGGAGGGGTAAGAAAATGTTTACTACGAACACCTGAGTAAGAGACAGCCAACTATTTTCCTATTGCGACAACTTGGTTTAGGGGAACATGCATAATTTCAAAATAACCCATTCATTATGAAGAGCAGTTATTGACAGAGAATCGCGTTCAGTTATTTGTGAACGCACCAGAATAAGCAGCTTGCAGTGCGTATTCTGCCAATGATACTCACCCCACCTAGACTATTCTGCCTTTATCCACCCTAGCATGTGTCAGAGTATCATTGTGTATCATGCGTTATTATCAGCTACTGTAGTCATTGTGACTGTCACCTCAAGGTTACTCTCCTTCCCGTCTTTGTCTCCAATAATCAGGCTATAAAATATTCCAGTGAACTCTGCATTTCTGAGTCTTCCTGCCACTCAATAAAAACGTCTCACACACACACACACACACACACACACACACACACACACACACACACACACACACACAAGGGGAGGGGGGGTATGCTGACATATATACAATGTCTACTTGTTTTTCCCATATCTCCACTGTTTGAGCACAGACCGACATAGTTAAAATTCTTCATACACCTTTCTTTTAGTCTAAACGTGTTTCTCTCACACGCGTTAGCTTATCCGGGCACTGAATAGCTTGATCAGGCCTGGTTCTTTTTAAAGTCCAGTGTAACCACAAAGTGCATCTTTTTTTTTTTTTTTATAATTAGAGAGCTTCCGTATTATCGATTTATCGATGGGATCTCTTACTACAGCAATAATTACATTCGTGTATTGGTGTTTTATCCATCCTTGATAGCTTTCAACATTTAGAACTAATGCTAATAACTGGTAAAGAGATCACATCGGTAATGTCAAAACTTTTAGTTTTCGCTTTATGTTCTCTGCTCGTCAATAAATATTTAAACATCTTGGTATGGAAGTGATTGCGTCTTTTAACATGTGGGCTATGGCCGAATTTTGATACGTTAAGAATAGCATGTATAATTTATGATCTTACGCTATCTCGCCGAGCGAATTTGAATACATACCTGTACAGTGTGGCGCGACGTATTCGCGGGTGGCAGGAAGTATAGCTTACAACCGTTATCGATGTTTGCTGAATCTTTTTTCTTCTTTTTAGCCAGCCTGCATACCAGAGCCGTAACTAGCAGCCCGCAGCCCCCGCATTCCGGAGATCCGCAAAGAAGTAAAAAAAAAACAGAGAGAGAGAGAGAGAGAGAGAGAGAGAGAGAGACAGAGACAGAGACACAGAGAGAGACAGAGAAAGACAGAGAGAGAGAGGGAGAGAGAGGGAGAGAGAAAAGAAAAGAAGAGGAGTGATAGGAGTTACGGTATGGAATGGTTTTACATGGAGCCCTGAAGTGGGCCAGAGCTGATTTAGACCCCATATTAACCCATGCTTCTGATTTATAAATACAGTATTTCTTGTATCACTGTGTACCCAACAATAAAACAACTATAACACGTTTCTAATTAGGAAACAGTGGTCAACACTTACGGTGTTCGAAGAAATTGTGTTTTATAAAAAATAATAGTATTAAAAAATATGAAGGCATGTAGGGCTAATCTTGTCTGTCGCGCCAGAAGACGGAAGAAGGGAGGGTGATTTAATGACCGGGTAGAAAGAGAGAAAGGGAAAGAAAGAGAGAGAGAGAAAGAAAGAGAGAGAGAGAGAGAGAAAGAGAGAGAGAGAGAGAGAGAGAGTACGCCTAATATAACAGATGCATGTTAGATACCACTTGAGATACATCTCATCAAACTCTTAGATATTAAATAATACGTATCTAGTGACCTCCTCCCCTCCCCTCTTTAAAACACATTTGTTATCCTGCACCGTTTTTAAATTCTAAAAGTATGATGCATTCGTGAGGTAAATTGGCATATTATTATAAGACATGAACGTTTTACCCCGTCTGCTTGCTCTCGTTGTAAAGGGGTAGTTTCTTGAATAAACGTATTATTATGTTATTATCGTTATGGCTAAATATCTCCCCATTAGCTGAGATTTCTGTTCCTTGTGTGTGCGTGTACATACTGTATTATGTTCGAGCTCGCACGTGTGTGTATGTATATCCGTGTGTGTGTGTGTGTGTGTGTGTGTGTGTGTGTGTATGTTTGTGTGCGTGTGTGTGTGTGTTTGTGTGTGTATGAGTGTATTTGTGTGTGTATAAGTGTGTGTGTGTATGTGTGTGTGTATGTGTGTGTGTGTGTGTGTGTGTGTGTGTGTGTGTGTGTGGGTGGGTGCGTAATTAATCAACAAACTGAAATCTAAATCTGTCCCGAGTTTAGGGAATAGTGATATACTATGAGTGGAGTCAAAGATTTGTTCTATTATTGATTGTTATTACAAACTAAGGCCTTAAACCAATTGCACCTGCATTATCAGTCAATGCTAGGGCGTATCGGCGATTTTTTTTTTTTTTNGGGTAAATTTACCAGAGCCCCTCGTCTCTGAAAGAAATTAAAAAAAAAAGAAAATAAACTTCGGGAAAGCGTTGATGACTTTAGTTTTGCGCGAGAGAGGAGAGAGAGGGCGAGAGCGAGACAGAAAGAGAAAGAGAGAGAGAGAAACAGAGAGAAAGAGAGAGACAGAGAAAGAAAGAAAAAGGGAGAGAGAGAGAGACAGAGCGACTTAGAGAGATGATGGCACAGCTACACTGGAAGGTAATCAATGTTGTTCTTAGATTATTGGTCACTTTTTTTTATTTGCATGTCTTGCCACTGACTTTGGATGCACTATATTGCGCATATGGAAGAACTGTATCTGATAGCCAGTGTGTAGCTTAAGGTTTCAGATTATCAGCGAAGAAAACTAGCTATCACTGAACATTGCCATAGTCGTATTGCCAAGGCGGGTAAGTTCTTCTTAGGTGAATTACTGCAGTACGATAATGATGTCTGAATGTTTTAAAACATATTTAGGGTCACTTAAATTGCATTACATACACATTATGATTTATCAGCAATCTCAGATTCATAGATTACATGGACTCCACGCCCCTGACTTAATTTAACAATTAGAAGCCGTTAGAAGGTGTGAGATCAGAAAAAAAGATATGAACTCTTCAGATTATGATGGATTGTCAAGTGTCCGTTTGTTTGTGTGTGAAGGTCAGTGATAGTAAGAAGAAAGAAATGTTATCTAATGACTGTCTCACTATAGTGCCCGCTTTAAGGAGGTGGTTTCTGGTAAGAGAGGTGGACGGGTGGGTGAACAGACCCTTCGAGTTTGTGAGTGTTTTTACGGGTTACAAGTAAGACGCTGTGCATACCTACCAACCATTGAACTTGAGGGGCGTATACCGGATGTGTGACAATAGGGGGCGTATACCTTTAAATTAAATAAACCAAAGTCTGGACATATTATGTAACTCGATGTTACTTGTGTTCATTCAAGGCTACATTCAAAGCCTCTCAGGTATGTAACTGTTTTATAGTTTGCATTCAGTATATCTTTTATTATAAACAGTATCTGGTAACCAAGGACTTGGTACTAAACTGGTTACTATGTGTTAGGGCTGTAAGCATACACGTTCTTGTATAGCTCTAGTGACTACCGGTTTACTAACTACATCTAGTTTGAGCCTCAGGGACTATCAGCCAATATTTTGCTCAAACGAGCATAGCTCAACGTGAAAGGTACAAAACTCCCGTATTTATTTATTTATTTATTTATTTACTTATCTATCTATCTATCTATCTATCTATCTATCTATCTATTCTATATGTCTGTACATTTGCCTGTCTGTCTCTGCCTCTCTGTTCATTCGTCCATCCATCCATCCATCCATCCATCCATCCATCCATCCATCCATCCATCCGTCCGTCTGTCTGTCTGTCTGTCTGTCTGTCTGTCTGTCTGTCTGTCTGTCTGTCTGTCCCTTCCTCCGTTCTTTCGTTCGTTTGTCCGTCCGCCTATAATAATATGTCTGTCTGTCTGTCTGGATGGGGAAGTGGGTGGAAGGGCATGCTAAACATGTACATTGTGATACTCATTTTTATCGTCATTGAAATTTTGTTTTAGACTTAAATCACCACGAACGACAATCAACGCAATAGCTAGTCACTGTTTGTTGGTCACATCATAAGGTTTGAATGGGTTATTCGTCCAAATTTTTAAATTGTTGAATTTTAAAAGGTTAAAGTTTGTACAGTTTTAACCATGGCATCTCCTCAGGCAAAAGTGTCGTTTGTTATTTGTTTTCGTTGCCACTGCCTATAGCAACTACCATTTCATAAGGATTACGTGCACCCGGTTCCTTGCGTGGTCGTTTTAGAAAACAAAAAATCAAGCAGAGATTGACAACCCTGAAGACTCTCTGTTGTTTCTCTCTCCAGTACAGCGAGTTTTCTTTCTATTTATTCCATGTCATCAAATTCCCCACTCCTTTTCGTCTTTCCCTAATTTCTCAATTTCAAGTACATTTCTTCTTTCGTTTCCAGAACATACTAGTATTGACAGCTACCATGAGTGACCAACCAGTCACTGGTCAGAATGTGACGACGTAAGATTTCATTGGAGTCAGTAGTAGAAATGATTGTGACTATCCTGTTTTCATAGGTAATGACGAGTTTCACACATATCTGAGACTTTTTTTCATTTTGACTAGACCCATACGAATTTCAGTGTAAAATATTTAAATTCACATTACCGAGTCGATTCTTTATGTTTATTATTAGATATATTTGCCCGATCGCTCATTAGAAAATATTTACTTTAAGAGGAGGAAACAAGCTAGTACTATTCACACTTAGATTAAATCACAGTATATTATTTTCTGTTTATTTCCAAACATTTCAATTCGTGGTTGGTTGTGTTACCCGCAATTGACAACAATCCTTAAGATTTTCAGCTACAAGAGTCCTCCATATCGAAAATGATGTTATAACGGGAAGAGGGTGTGTGTTTGGGGAGGAAGTGTGTGTNGGGGGGGGGGGCTGGGTGTTGTGGTAGGGGTCTACGAACGAACCAAGGACTATGTAATTGATAGGAATCTGGTCTACATCGTTATTAACATTTTTTTTTTCAATTTTGATCATTTATCTTCCAATTTCATCGACGTTTTAACATAGCTTGGTGCACTTACATGGTTTATTGATTATCACTGATAACTGACATCATAAAGTCATTTTGACGCAAACGGATGCGAATAAGTCAGAAAAATTTATATGCAGATTTAGTTATTCACACTTCTAGAGTAAGTAAATGGATGAATTGTTGATTAATGTGACAGTGAAAAAAAAAATTGAAATTCGACCTCAAATGCAAACATCGCTTTTGTTTTGCACATGCGCAAAAACGTTTTTTCTGAGACTTCCAGGTCTTTCTGGACCGTCATAAAAATTGTTGATTAATAGCCAAGACTGGCTATTATAGTACCATACTACATAGTGCTTTTCTAAGCCAAGTGAAAAACTCATGATGCAACGTTGTGAGCTTGTCTCGTAATCCTTGACACAGATTTTGCTGTAGTATCATAATATAATGTAATGTAATGTAATGTAATGTAATGTAATGTAATGTAATGTAATGTAATGTAATATAATATAATATAATGTAATGTAATGTAATATAATATAATTATTTCTCCATCGTCTCTTGGTTCCAGATCCACTAAAGAGTGGTGAGTGGTCAAGCCATGGCTGACCTTTCTGTGACCAGAGAGGAGTTCCTGGAATGGAAGAGAATGGTTCAGGAGATCCGGGACATTGTGAAGGTGAGTGTCTCTCTCTTGTTCGATTGATTGATTGATTGATTGATCGATTGATTGATTGATTGATTGGTGGGTGGGTTGGTTGGTTGGTTGCTTGGTTGGTTGATTGGTTGGTTGATTGATTGGTTTGTTTGTTTGTTTGGTGGTTGCTTGCTTGCTTGCTTGATGGATGGAAGATGGATGGATGGATGGGTGGATGAATGGATGGATGGATGGATGAATGGATGGATGGATGGATGGATGGATGAACTGAGTGGTTGACTGCTATATTGATTTACTGTTTGGCATTTATTATTTTTTATTTGATATTTGACTCCGTCGCGTCACATGCAATTTGTAAATATTTGCCCACAAACCACATTGTGGTCTGATTTTTCTTAATAAATTTGTTAAAGTTAAACCTTGCAAATTAGCTATTGTTTTTTTTTTTTTTCATCTTTCGAAATATCACAATAAATCGCTCTAGGGAAGGGGGAATATCGTGGATTCGTGAATTCATACAAATACTATTACCTTTCACATTCTTTGATCTCTGCCCCCCTTGATGTTCATACAGTGGTCAACGGCTTTATACTGCATGGCGTCATCAGTGAGTGGAAAGCAAAAATGGAAACTTTAAAATCGTCAGTGGAAATGATGAAATTGAAGAGGCGACACAACATTATGAATGAAATATTGCGCCTTCAGTGAGCAAACATTGACATTGGCGCTAAATCTCCTCTGTCGAATTCCGTATTTTAGGCAAAACGGTTTCAGAGTTTATCGAGCTGGAAATTATTGTGCCATGTCCCAAATCCATTCTTATAATAAAGAATGGCACTGACAGCCATTCTTTAAAGAGGACATTAGGTTTCGGCGTTTATCGTGTTCGAAAATAACGCACGACATTTCCTGTCCATTCTTATAGTACGGGTAGTATGTATGAAGATATAAGTGAAGTAAATGAGAGACAAAGAGAGGCAGAGAGTGACAGAGAAAGAGAGAGTGAGAGAGAGAGAGAGAGAGAGAGAGAGAGAGAGAGAGAGAGANAGAGAGAGAGAGAGAGAGAGAGAAGTGTAGATAAGTATGTGAGAGCGGGAAGCCTTTGTGTTACGATGCACTGGTCACATGACTTCTTTAGTCTTTCATGCTTCCCATTTTGGTAAACTTTTGACTGGGAACTCACTTGATGTTGTTCTTCAAAACTGTGAATTCAAAAATATATGTCTCCGACAACAGGTTCATGACAGTGTCACAGCCAGCTCGAATCTCCAGTCTTTGAGAACCGTAGAAAGTACAGTCATGACGCAACTGTCATCTATGAGTGAAATAGTGAAGAAAGAAATACATGAACTCGCTGATCAGCTCAGGGAGCAGAGAGGAGACATAAAAGACCTCAGCGACGCCATGAAGGACGTACAGAATAAGTTTAACAAAATGGAGGAGACAAATTTTCAACAAACAATACACAACACCTCAGGCGAAATTCTTGACCATCTGGATGCAGTACAACAGTCAGTGGAAACACTGGCCAGCCGTTGTTCTGAAAACGATGATTACCTCAAAGGCTGTGTGAAGTCAATAGTAAGGGCTGAACTTGTTTGGATGGACAACAGTGTCGATCAGAGGCTGTCAGAATTTAGGGATGAAATACAAGACACAGTGCGAGATATACAAGACACATTACTATATATACAGGTTAAGTTGAAGGAAGAATTACCTAGCACAGTTGACAAGATGGTGCAAGAATTTAAGGCATGGGTACAAACATGTTGTGATGTCACCAAACAAGAAGTCCATAGTACAGCTGACATGATGGTGCACGAATTTAAGGCAGGGGTACAAACTTGTTGCGATGTCACCAAACATAAAGTCCATAGTACAGCTGACATGATGGTGCACGAATTTAAGGCAGGGGTACAAACTTGTTGCGATGTCACCAAACAAGAAGTCCATAGCACAGTTGACAAGATGGTGCAAGAATTTAAGGCAGGGGTACAAACATGTTGCGATGTCACAAAACAAGAAGTCCATAGCACAGTTGACAAGATGGTGCAAGAATTTAAGGCAGGGGTGCACACTTGTTGCGATGTCACCAAACAAGAAGTCCATAGCACAGCTGACAAGATGGTGCAAGAATTTAAGGCAGGGGTGCAAACTTGTTGCGATGTCACCAAACAAGAAGTCCATAGCACAGCTGACAAGATGGTGCAAGAATTTAAGGCAGGGGTGCTAGATTGTTGCGATGCCATCAAACAAGATGTGCAAACTTCAGCTGACCAAACAAAGCAGGCAGTTCTGACAGCTTCAACGTCAGTAGTAATAGAACTCAAAGAATCTGCGAATATGATTGTCACAAAAACAGTAAACACATTAGAGCAAGTTTTAGATGTGGCAAATAACAATCTCAAACAGGAGCAACGAAAAGCGTACACTGAAATAATTGGAAATTCCCACAAAGCTTTAGAAAAGAAGATGCAGGATATCAGCGTAAAAACAGAAGACGCCGAGAGACACACTGATATCAGAATTCAGGAGGTCAGTGATGACATAAGAAATCAGATGGACAACTCTCACGGACAAATCAAGGCTGAGACGCATGTAATCAGTGAAGAACTGAGAAACCATATAGGTGAAACCCAGGTCCAGTTCAAGGAGTTGAAACAATATTTAGATAACAAAACCAAAATTATTGTCGATGTAAGTGAGAAGGGGTCACAGTTGTTGATAGGTAAGGTAGATGGTCTTAACACAACAACTGTCAACATGAAGAAAGAAATATTGAAATCATTCAATGACCACACAAAAGCTACACAGACACACGTAACAACAAAAGTAGTAAATTATGTCAATGAAATGACAGAGAACATATATAATACAAAGAGGGAAATATTTGCCGTGATTCAAGCAGAGTCGCAGTTAATTCGGGACCGGGTGGCTGGGCCTCTTCCCTCTCACACAAACTACACATTAGATTTTTATATAGAGGAGTTCAAAAGTTTGGTCAGGTCTGGTAAGGAGAGACACAGTCTGCCTTGTTATATCAACCAGCTACAGAGCAGTGTGGTGGGAAAAGCTACGTTTACAAGTGATGGTAAGATGTGGGTGTGTCTGGTGTATGGCCGTCACCCCAACGTACATGGCCTGCAACCTCGGGCTGGGGTGAGGCTCAGTGTGAAGGCCACCATCACTGACATCTTTATTGGTGAACTACCAGACAGGTTGGTTGGGGAGAGGACTGTGCTACTGGACGAGGCAGACATCACGATCAACAACGACTGGGGTTTGATACTTGGTAAGTTGTCAGTTAATGAACTGGTGGAGAAAGGATACGGGGAGAAGGAATGTTATATGAGTGGTGCATTGTTAGTTAGGTATGAGATACGGGTTATATAAAGATTGATTGATTGATTGGTTGGTTGATTGATTGATTGATTGATTGATTGATTGATTGATTGATTGATTGATTGATTGATTGATTGATTGATTGTGTAAGTTAGTGAGTGAGTGAGTGAGTCAGTCAGTCAGTGGATCGGTCGGTCGGTCGGTCAGTCAGTCAGTGCATTAACAGGTTTGTTTTTGCGCACTTTGTCAATCGGCTGTTCTCTGTCAAATCAGCTAAGCCGCATCCAGGTTTATCAGGTATCAAAGTCGCCCATCCACCCACCTGCCAGCCTATGACTCTGTCACTGTAACGTAATTAGTTCCTGACCAAACTTAGTAATCGGTATAGTGTAGGCTATTCTAATGAATACGTTTATCAGTCGATAATAGTATCGTTCAGTAGAACTGTGGACTCATGACACGACAAGCACACAGAGATTTTATAACTTTACATACATTTGGTTCAGTACAGACTGTCTTGATATAGAGGGAAAGAAAGATAAGTTTAGAGTGAGTGTTGATATCATATCCTGGGAATATTTTATGTTGTCTACACTTCAGCCCAACAGTAAAGATCTAAGGCATTGTTGTAAAACAGAAAATGTGTCTGTGTACGTGTGTGTGTGAGAGAGAGAGAGAGAGAGAGAGAGAGAGAGAGAGAGAGAGAGGAACGATAGGGAAGAGAAACAGAAAGTGTCATGTCCGCACATTAACTAAACAGATCAATGTTATAAATACATAAAGTACATAGAAAGCTTACACTGAATACACCTTTTCCAGTTTGTTTTTTTTCCCCACGATTCTGTATCGAACTCAAGATGAACCCAGCAGTGCCAACACATTTCATGAGGAAATATCGGGTGGGAATCAACACTAGTTTCAACTTAGCGTCAGGCGTAGGGTATGGGTTAGAGTTAAGTAAGAAAAATAAGTTTTGGACAGATCTTAAACATTATCACTATTGTCTAGGACATTACATTATGTGCCTTGATTTTTTTTCAACCCATGTCCTTAACATTAAACCAAGCTGTAGTTGGGGATTTCCTTTGATATTGCCCTTAAAGGGAATCAAACAGTCTCTATATATAGCAGCTCAGGTAATACGTTAGGTTGAGATTTTAGGTTTCTGCAAAATTTAAGCGCAATATCACAGATCTCTCCCAAAGACCTGTACTGATATTTAGGAGCAGGGATCGACTTCCGGAAGTCCGATATATTTGGATAAACTGGCACATCCGCAAATTTACATACGCTGATAGGTGGAAGATGTAGCGTGCCGTGTGCGCAAAACAACCCTCGATTGTGTCGTGAGTTCACTGTTTCCCTTATCCTCACCCACGCTCTGTATAAGTTATTTAATTAATTTAATCCATTTTAGGACCATTTTTTGGTCCATTCTTGATGTCATCCACTCCAATACTCTAACCCACAGATCTCAGGAGGAGAGAATAATAGGACTTTGCCCCAATAGAGCTTTAAAGGGCATGACTTCTGTTAGCTACCTGCACCAGTTAATTTGTCTGTGGATTGTGGATCTGTCTAAGGAATCCGCAGAGAATTATGGAACCCGAGTGTATTCAGTGTACATGCATTTAACCATAGATACTAACTCATCAATCCCTATGGAGTAATGTGACTCCTACTCCTCTACTGGTGGGAAACGTTCAAACAATATGTCATCATGTATTACAGCCTATTCAGAATCAAACAATAATTATAACACACACAAAGATGGTTTACTGTAATCTTGGTGCACTTCTGTGACCCCTACTATCGGAGACATCATGTATTGGATACATGCTAAAGGTTGTACTGGGATCTATTGAGATTTAAACTGATTTTGATTTTGTAAATGTGTGCTTTTTTTATTATAATGTATGTTTTGATTTATCATACCTCTCCTTGTAACATAACTCGTTTGCTTCTCTCTCTCTCCTCTCTTTTTTTCTCTCTCTCTCACTCTCCCCTCCTCTCTTTCTCTCTCTTCCCCTCCTCTTCTCTTTCTCTCTATCTGGTATTAAGACATAGTATGTGTCATATTAATTACCGCAATCAATGCATCAATATCGTGATTATATCATCAATATTGGGGTATCAGGTCACTTTCCAGAAGATATCCTGCATTATGAACAGTTTTGCATCACTTTGTTTTTAGAATGCTCGGTTCCCTCTGATCATGTACAAGATCAAAGGATTCTGCAAGCTACATTTGTATGAAGAAATATCTCTCTTCATATACTAGAAGATAGGGAATCCCCGTGGCTAATTATGTTCAATGGACTGGCCCCAGCAGAGATTTTGACCAAAACACTCATTAGAAAAAAGGATTCTTTTAATAACAAGTACTTTGGTCTTTACCGAGACAAGGATCAGTCCATAAAACAGAAACATCGACGAAGATTCATTTTCTCCTGTAGTAAGATAAGAATAAAGGGCTAAATCCAAGAAACAATGTGTCAAATTTCAGGATGAAACGGCAAGAAAATAAGGTTAGCAAAATTACACTTGACATTCCAAACAACTATTGTTATACAGCATTAGGCGGTTCAGAAAAGTTTTCACGAAGTTCTGCAAATGAAGGGCTTCATGGCAAAACGCATTATACACCTTTCGGGGGTTGTGGCAAAACAGACCAGATACAAAGCATATTCTTTTTTTGTGAAAGGCGAAATTTAAGTCTTAGATAATGTAGATCAAATGTCCTTCTATGGAATGGAAATATACATGTATGCTAAATACTAAATTTAGTATACATGTATATACAAATTCATATTGGTGGATAACACGTTTTGCCATGAAACCCTTCAAATGTAGTGATGGGTAAGAATAACAAAGAAGCTGGCTGTCTTACCTGGTCATCATTTGTAAATATTCCAGATTTTCAAATCGTTATTCCTGATGCTGATAGATTATTAAAATCATATTACTTTGTTTCTTAATATACCACAACCGAAGTTAGGGAATCGTTTATTGACGTAGTTTAGTAGACAAATCATGGCGTCCGTGGTTTAGTAGACAGTGCAGTGAGATATTGACTTCCCTTGTAAGCAGTCTCGCCCTGAGTTAAGGGAGGTCATGTCATCTCACTGTGTGATTGAGAAAAGAGATTATATTATATTATTTCCCTTTTGTTTCCCAACATGTTTTTCCTGGATACAAAACTTAATGTCGATAGTCATGATAATCCATTCTCGTATTTATGTTATTTTGCAATTAAGTTTTCTGTGCATAATTATCAACTTTGTTTTTGCTCGATACTTTAGATTGATGTAAACATGTAATGTTGCTTCACGACACAAATATTACACGATATCTATGCATTTGATCTACTGCACTTTTGTATCGTTCATGGTAACCCTGTTTCAATACTATACATTGCTTTGTGTTTTGTTTTGTTTTTATTTTCATTCTATTTTCGTACTTTGTGTGTGTACTTTACATTGGATCGATTAATTTTGTACCTCGTGACATTGACGCCAGATTGAGCAAGATACCAATTCGGTTTCTCAATGCTAAAAGCAGGCATGGGGAAGATGTCAATTTTTATCCTTCATTTAATTGTTTACAAAACATTCTGCTTACAATAAACATACAGAAGTCTGCCGTCGCTTATAACATACCATAATAAGATATTATCTAACTTTAAACCCCTCATTACTCCAATCTTTCACCCATCCACCCACTAGCAACAAGAACAACACCACGTCCATATTAAGGGCAAGGAAGTTATAATTAAAGTAACTGTGCCAGTAATAAGTTTCTCTCTCTAGTCTGCTTCGTAGGGGGAAGGGGGAGNCCAGAAAGAAAAACAAGGAGAGAGAGGAGAGAGTAGGAGTACAGTTATAAATGTGAAGATTCCAGAGCAAAAAGCGATGATGAGCTTATAGACATTTTTGTGTGTTTTTACATAATTGTTAACTCACATTTGTCTGGACTCGGAGATATGAAATCTATGAAATTGGAACAAGACTGTGGTAAATGGTCGTCATTTAAACTTACACCATTCAACTGTTACTTTCGTAAGTTAAACCTTGCCTACACATTACTGGGCACTGCCTCGACTCCATGGACTTTTAAACTTTAAAAATGATCTTTTTTTTGGTTTACATTTCTTTACCGTAACTTCCGTAAATACAGTAAACTCGTTATTTACAATGTTTTTATGCAGCATGAAATTCGTTATGCATGAAAATAGGGAAAAAATAGTGGTTTGTGAAGGCTGCGACTAAAGTCAAATTAGTAAAGTGTCTCCCTCATGATTCTCATATCCTTTTATTCACCAACCGGACCAGTAAGATTATAAGGATGTGTTTAAAGACAAGAGAATTGCTATGTGAATTATGGCTTTATTCTTTCGCAAATCAACTTATGACTCGTTTCTAACATACTGTTTTGATATCATGCTCATAAAAGAAAAAGACTTGCCATAATAGAAAAATGGAAGAACTGATTACTGCTCTATTCATTTTGTCCATTATCACCTATAGATACGGAATGCTAACAACTGATATATATATCATGACATCCATAACGAATCAAAACGGGGCAAAATACAGATTCAAAGATAGTTTCTTAAGGATCAATAAAGATTTGCTGATTTGAAACCTGAAAAAGCTTTTACTACCCAAAAACTCAGTTTTTTTTGTTAATTTGTTTGTTGTTTTTTTTTAAACAAAGGAAAATAATGTGAAGATAATTGTTCTGCACACATACATTTTATTTATTCTTTAATTACAGCGTGGCCTAATGGTTACGGCGTTGGACTCAAGATCTGAAGGTCGTGAGTTCGATTCCCGACCACGGTCATGTTGTAAGTGCCTTGGGAAAGCATTTCATTCTCATTTTCCTCAGTCCACCCGTCTGTAAAATGGGTACCTGGCTATAGGCAGTGGAAGATATTGTCAGAATGCAAATGATCAGCGCCTATAAATGGCAGCGTCACTGTATGCTCCCCAGGGAGTCGAGAAAGTTCTAGAGTGATCAGACCTACTGGGGTAATGATAGTGTGAAGTCGCGTGAGCGGGCATTAGCCTGGATACGAGACTTATAAACCGCATTATTATTATTATTATTATTATATCTCTTTAAAGGTTCCATCTTCTAAGTTATAATATTTACGAACTTTTATACGAACACACTACAAACCCACTTTCCAACAAATTGCAATTACTGGGTTTTGGAAAAAAAAGGCAAAAAAAAAAACCAAACAAAAAACGCTTAAGTTGCCATAAATCTGTATATCGCTTTTAATCAGGACACTCGTCAATAATGCAATGAATTTTACTTGTTATAACGTATATGTCAGCGTCTATGTTTAGTTATATTGGGGGTTTTGAAATTTTGGGCAAGTTGGCTGGCAGATATTTGCCATTTTATTTATGATAGAATTATTTATTTACTTTTTCATAAGTAGTTAGGCTGACATCGTGGCAGCCCTGACAACCCATGCTGGACATTTATCCTTTAAGTTTATTCGTCCAGAGTCAATTGAAAGTCATAATGTACATTTAAAATTCACTCCTGTAACGTTACCTAAAATTTATCTCACAAAGTAAATGTCAACTTTATTGTTAGGAAGTAGGAGTTTTGCTTCGTAAACTGGTTGATATGATTGACTCGGGCATTTCTTTTTTTTTACTACAAATATGAAGTTGTAGGGAGGAACTTAAGTACCATGCATACAAGAAATCTCCTGATCCACCGTTTTGCCACCTTTGATAACATTTTGCTCGTTACAAACTCTACACAAATATATAGAAGACTGGTATAAAACATACATACTTAATAACGACAACTGTGACAATAAGAACAGGATAAAACAGTAGCATACAATTGCTTTGTTGTAGTTGTGAAATGTTACAGGAGTGAGTGAAATGTACATGAGTGTGTGAAATGTAACAGGAGTGATCCAAGGTCACTGAGAAGCACACTTTAGTAACATGTCACTATCAATAAAATTCAAAACCTAGAAAGGATATTTAAACGGTGTTTGCTTAATACTTGTTTCAAATAAATGAAATCTGTTTCTGTCGTTGGATAGTTTCATTCTTAAAACATTCTGTTATTGTTCTCTTAAAACCTCGTAACTTACATCAAGGTCAAATTTGACATTTTGAAATAATGTGTTACTCATGGTCAGTTGAAGGATAGTGGTGAAGATGGTCACTTTAAAGACATTGGTCGTGCAAGGTAGAGGAATTGGCATGAGGACACAAGTGATGATAGTAAGTATAATGAAGGTGAAGAACTATGGTGATCATGGTCACTTAATAAAGGAAGGACGTTGGATGGCCAGTTGAAAGACAGTACCTATGATCATCATTGAATGACAGTGACTATGATGGTCAGGTGACAGACAGTGATTACGATGGCCAATTGAAAGACAGTAACTATGATGGGTAGTTGAAAGACAGTAACTATGATGGTCAGTTGAAAGACATTAACTATGATGGTCAGTTGGAGGATAATGAAGGTGATAGTCAATTCAAGGATAGCGGAGGTAATGGTCATTTGAGAGATAGCAGCAGGGGTTGAAGGACAGTGATGGGACTGGCGATTACCGGACATTGTGATGATCATTTGAAGGACAGTTTAAGCAAAGGTTGTGAAGGTGATGGTCATTTGAAGGAAAGTTTGTATTATGTCATTTTCAAGGATATTGGCGGTGATGGTAGGTGGATGGACAGTGATGGTGAAGACAATTGACTTAAAGTGGAGGTGGCTGTCAGTTAAAAAAAAAAGCGGAGACGAAGGTCATTTGAAGGATAATAGCTATGAAAGTGATGTGAAACTTAGTGAAGATGGAGGTAATTAAAGGATGGTGAAAGGTATGGTCAGTTGAGGGACAATAGAGTTAAAGGTCGGTTGGAAGATGGTGGCGGTGACGGTACATTGGTCATGCTGGATAGAGTGACTGGGAATGAGGTCACTCGTCATGACAGTGAGTACGAAGGTGTAACAGTTTAAAATGGAAGAATCACACTTCCCCGAGTTCATGTTAGACACTATATAATGAATGGAGAGAAATGTACAAGAGATCATGAAAGATTCTTAGACGACACCACTGATTTGTCAAGGATTAACTAATATTGCAGATGAAGAGTCTGTCTCTTAAAAAAGACAAGAGAAATATTCAGGAGGAAGGTAATATAAACACACTGAACACATTTAAAGGAAAGCAGGGAGAACTACTCTTGCAAAGACAGGGAAGAGGAAATTGAGGTATGAAAGACTCCCGCGGATGTAAAGCTAAAGGGTTGAATTGCCATGAATTTACAAACACAGGAAGATCTTACATGTTCAGATACTGTATTATGAACACTGACTTGGAAAGAACAGTCGGTTTTTTAGAACAGGACTTATAGAGAAGATACAGCCTGATAAGCAAAAGGAGAATAAACTGAAAATACAACAATCTAAAGTCACCCATGCACAGGAGTCAAGACTGTTTCAAATGCTATGATAATTATCGCTACTGAATTTCATACTTTTATCACACAATAGGTGTCAAAGACCTTAACCAGCAGCTAGCACCTGGCATGTTTCCACTTAGAAACACAATGTTTACATCATGGCGATCGAGGGNCCGTTTATATGACACACGCTTTTTTAAAAAATATATTTTTTTCTCATTCTCCCTTTTTCGTGTCTCTCTTGTCTTTCTCCCACCCGCTACCTCCTCCCCACACCTTTGGCACACACACCCAATGTTGCCAAAAAATGCACCAAATGTCGCCACTTTTTTTTTAATTTAATATTTCATTCGTTCCTTTTTCCTTCCCTATTTCTACTCCCTGCCCCACCTTCATCCCCTACACCAGCCCAGCCCATCCCTACCCTTAAGAAAAACCACCACCCCACCCCCTCTAAGCCCACCCCATAGGCTCACATGGTATTGCCAAAGGAAGCTGCATTTTCTTAAATTTTTGGGGGGCAGATGCACCAAACTTTTGTTTCACCAGAGCTTCTTCCCCAATCAAAAATACAATCACCCTTTAAGAAATGCCAATATGATCACTTTTAGGTTTTAGATGTGTCGTTACAAGTGGATTTTATCATTAAGGGTTGCAAATATGGTCAATAAAAAAAACACCTGCTCATCCCAAGGTGTTTTCATGGAAACAATGACCAGCCAAGAGGGAGTCACTTTTCCCCTTTCCTCCCAATCACCCCCAGGTCACTCCTCTCTGATCATTCCCTACTATTTCCCTTCCAAATAGGCTACCATGGCAAAATTTTAGGGTTGAATTGTAGGTTCATGGGAACTTTCAAAGTAGCATAGGGTATGTCATCAAGAGAATTGGCTATTTTGAGAGGTATGTTTTGAATTTTATTGCATGAAATTATGAAATGTACCTGATGTAAATCTTTACTATGGTTAGATTGGAAAACGTGAAGCGTCCCTTAACCTCTTGGGCTCATCTAGGTCTTTGACACCTATTGTTTTTTCTTCTGTTGGCTCCTGATGTTTTCCCCTGACTTCTTCCTATTTTTCCAACATGTTTGCAGCTCAGAAAGTGAGCATTGATTTTAGAGCAAAGTTAAATTTGCGAATCGCAAACACAATCATCCTAAGTCGTATTTAAAAAGATTTTACACTTGACAAAAATGAACGATTTCCCCATCATGGGGGAGAGCATCAGGAAATAGATGTGTCATGTTATGTTGTATAATTTTGTCGCTGCTTTCGAGAAAAGTGGTTCATGACGGTCATGTATATAACAACAAGGTAGTAGTGCACTGATCGATCCATTCAGCTGGGCACACTTTAGTGATACTCCAGGTACTCCTGGGAACAGTTTGTTACCCAAGAAAAGGCTTTCAGAAAGATCTTTAGCACCAAATCAAAACCATCAAGCCAACATACTACATCCAGATACACACACACACACACACACACACACACACACACACACACACACACACACACACACACACACACACACACACACACACACACACNCACACACACACACACACACAAATACACACACAAGCACACATAAACACACGAAGACTGTTACTCTGTTACAATCACTACTCTCATGTAACAGAATTGAGCTGTAGGCTTCTTAGATGTACCAGCCTTGTCGTAGGAAATTTCGCACCAATAATCTGGTAGAGAAAGGCAGATCAATCCTCCAACGGTAATGTGCACTGAGAGAATACACTATGCAACCACTTGTTAGTGTCGGTATTTTGTGCACTGGGGCATTTGCTCCAAAGTTCAATGCCTTGTTGGAGTTATAACTGATCTGGAGCCACTTTGTGGAACTGGATACATTGTTTATAGTATCGAGAAAAAAAAAAGGCTATGCGCTAGCACTAATCAGTACAATTGATCGTTTGTTTACAACTGGTTATCAGATATACAAGACCAAAGAGCAGGAAACCATCAGAAAACTTCTTCGCTCAGAGACTTTAGTTTTTTTTTACCCCTCATCTGCGGAAAATGAGACATTTAATGACTCAGTCTTGCACACTGACTTGAAGAAATAGGACTGTCATCAATCATACCGTTACTAGCACAATACCAGCCACATATTAGTTTCGGCGTAGGGATCGAAAGCAGGTCATGTGAACATGACTGGAGTGCAATGGCAGTATATAAATACCATTATTGATAGGACGGTTATGATCACTTCCAGGTGTTCGAAGATATCAAATAATATGGGCTTGTACTTTCAGTTTCTCTTTTCTACTACTGATCACTAAATGGGTAAATTAGCCACACTGTAAACCTGGAAAATGTCTGAAATATATTTTAATGATGTTCATCATTTCTTTTACATTTTGTTTTTCACTGTGACACAATAATTTGTACCCAAGCCTTTACAGCAGGTCACCAAGATGTTTGATAAGGACTGTTTGGGTATGACATGCAACACCACCTGCAACTTCAGAAAATGGAAGTGTGGAGAAATCAACATATTAAGCCTGTTTGTAGCTGCTCCATTCAAAGGTAATAATTATTTTCTTGTTTATTTTATTATACCACCCGTTGTTAATAATGTCATTTGAATCTCTCATCCTTATCAACGAGTAATCAAAATTAAATGCATTACATAATTATCTTATTCAGCAGTGTAGAATGTCCTAACCAATTTCCGCTAGTCCAATTTAAACTGTTTAAACTGCGTTTTGTCTACGACGGTTCTCAGTAACATCCTAATATGTGTAGAAATAATCGTGCAACATGAAACCACACCGCAAACGTGGGGAAATTAAGCCTTGAAATCTGTTAAAAGAAGAGCTGATGTAGGCAGTATTTCCCAGTGGCTTAGGGGATTTTATTTGTGTGGGCATGTGGTCTGCAAAGAACACCCATGTTTGTTTTGTAACCTCTTTTCATCTAAATTAAAACTGTGAAAATCTAAATGAATGACCTCCAATATATTCATTATTTAGTTTGAGCACAGTGGTGGTATCAGACCTGCGGAGTAGTCTTGGCCATCTCAGAACGTTCGTCATGTCATGTACATGGCGTGTTATAAAAAGTACATTCACATCAAAGATAACTCTTACAGTATGGCGTAAGTACAACATTGGTCCTTCTTCTGAAAAAGTATGGTCATCCTGATTTGAAAGATCACATTTATATTGGTTCAGCAAGGGTATGACACAATATACATTGCGTAATTTTGACCGAATGTCATAATTTTGACACACATATTATACTGGAGGTATTATGCTCGACTGTAAAGACGCGGGAAATACACAAAAACACATGCTATGGCTAAACAAAAAACAAAAAAAAACCAACAAAAACAAAGACCAATTTTTTGTTCTATTAATAATCTTTCCGAAGAAAAGCCGCTCCGGACAAACTATCCCATATCAATTTTGCCATGCCATCTGAACGAGGCCAGGAAACTGGAAATGCAAAGTGGTGTTTTTTGGTTTTTTTTTTTTTTTTAATGACCGCATATTCAGGTCAGAATAGAAAAATATATGCAATATTCCTAAATAAAATTTCAGATCTGTTATTAGTAAACGAGAGGTATTAATAAAAATTTGATCTGCAAACTAATTTCAAAGGGATCATGCTCTTCAATGTCAGCCTCATGGTATCCTCAATTGGCTTAACTGAGCCATGTGGAAAACTTTTTCTTGTTTTCATTTCTGGATAGGTCAGTTGCCCTGACGGCAGCCATCATGTGTACGATAAGGTGACAACGTAAAACCGCATGGGAAGAAAGGCGTGAAGAAAATTAAACAGCAAATTTTAAAAGTCTGAATACAGGTAGCAGTCTACAATTCGCGTAATTTTATGGCATTGCAAAAAGTATTAACAATATACATTTCTACAACGATATAAAAACAGGAGCGACAAAGTACTTCAGTAATGACCTAAGCAATCTACGTATAACATAATGAATAACAACTTAAATCAATGAAGACATATTTGTAAACATAATAGCTGATTACATATAATTATTGTATTCTGCAAACAGGTATTATTCTTATCTTAGAACTGAATAGTACATGGATACCAAAGTGTACATTCGCGGCGTCTGCTATCAGATGCCTTGAATACGAAAACGCCAAAAAAAAAAAAAACGTATGGAGGGGAGGAAAAAAAAAACATCAGTATGTCAAGGACCAATTAAACAGTACAGTCGACTCAGCTTGATAGTGACTCCTCGGGATCAAGGAAAACGATGCCATTAAGCAATGTCTGGATTAGGCGGGCTGGTATTTTCGGTCATTTATTGCAAAGGGGAAGTGAAAAGAGTAACCTTTCCCCTCTGAGTCGTTGTGGCCTGTATATTATTTGATCGCAGAGCCCTGCTTCATTGTAGCAGTGGTCCGGCAGACAATGTAGAGCAGGAAGGCCCTGTCGGGATCGATCGTCTATTCATATCACAAGTTCTTTGATCTAGTCGAAATCCACCAACAGATCAGGAGTTTAGCGCAATAGGGTGTTTGCATTTCCCTCCTTTCGGTGCCAAAATGGTTGAAAGGGAAGGGGATGGAGTGATGACTGGAAGGAGTGGGCCCTACCGCGCTCGGCGCAGAAGTGTTATTGAGGATAGCCGAGGCCAAGACGAGGGAGGAGATGGAGAAGAGGGGCTTATCATACCTGCCACATCATGGCAGATGTCACTCAGTCAACTGGTCTACTCTAGATTCCGACGGTTCAGCCGTCAGTCTAGATATGTATTTATTAGTTGTAATCCCTCTACAGCTGATCTTTGATTTTTACGGCCGCTGAGAAGCTGAGTTTCGATCATCCAGTGAATCTTATAGAGGAAAAGTTTGGTGTCCTGGGGAAAGTTGTGATTAAGCAGAGGTGCGATTAAGAGGAATCGACTGTATTTACATTATTACATCAAATAATAATTTTCTAACCCATTTTTCTAATGGCATAATGGTAATACACATATTACACCAGTGGGCCAGTGGCCTGCATCTTAGCTTCTTTGTGGGGAAGCAGGTCCGGAAAAAAACTCTCCCATATCAATTTTGCCATGCGCTCTGAACGAGGCGAGGAAACTGAGACTGCAAACCGTTGCTTAACTCTGGATTTTTTTTTTTTTTTTTTTAAATTTATTTTAAATGCCCGCATATTCAGGTCAGATTTACTGATATTACAGTATTCCCAAATAAAACTCAATATCTGTTACTAGTAAACAAGAGGTATAAAAACAAAAAAAAAATTAAAAATTCAAATGGACCGCGCTCGTCAATTTCAGCCATGTGGTGTCGTCAGTTGGCCTAACTGAGCCACGTGGAAAACGTTTTACTTTTTTGCGGTTCTGGATAGGTCAATTGTCCTGTAGGCAGTCATAATGTGTACGACAAGGTGACAATGTGAAGTCGCATGGAAAGAAAGACATGATAGAGAAATACACAACAACTTTTTAAAGTCTGAATACACATAGCGGTCTACAATTCGCGTAATTTTATGTGATTTCTTCAGAAATAAGCTAAACGATCTACGCATAACATGAGGAATAATAGCTTAAAATAATGAAGACGTTGTCGTAAACATGATATATTATTACATAAAATTATTGTATTCTACAAGCACTTTTTGTTCTTAACTTAGAAATGAATAGAACTTGGATAGCAAAGTGTACATTCACGGCGTCTTCTATCAGACGCTTGTAAAACAACAACAACAAAAAAACAAGCAAGTGGGGGAGGAAGAACACAACATCATGTCAAATGATGCATAGTGTCCTACGAATAAAGAAATATAAGTTATCAATGTCCATTTCAATGGTTTGCCTTATCAGAGTTAGAGATTGGAACCAACACTGTTTTCCTGTCTTCTCCTCGGAAGAGTGGGTTCTTCATGCGCAACCTGTATATATGCATTGCCATCAGAGTCATCGCCAGTGACAGATTCACGGTGGCTAACCACGGCATTGTCATAAGGAGTCGTAGATCTAGTCCACAGAGATTGGTCTCCAGTCGCCTCGTCTACTGTGACATAATTTCTTGATAGATCATAGCCGTAATCTGGGAAGAACATTCAAAACTATTTTGTAGCCAGGGAATTTTTGGACTTTGAGTGGTGGAATAGAGGGTTGCATAATATGCACACGATAAGCCCTCCCCTCCGCCCTAATAACGGGTGTAGATGTGTGTGTGTGTGTGTGTGTGTGTGTGTGTGTGTGTGTGTGTGTGTGTGTATGTATGTGTGTGTGTG
>JAWQUT010000767.1:210341-223358 GCA_033807755.1 Ellobium chinense
GCAGGAAATCACTTGATGGGATCTAGCCTACTATCTGTACATTCCAGACTATCGGTTACCCAAAGACACTTGCAAGTTGCTTGCACGCATAAACACCTGTGTACTATAATAAAGTTTGTTTAGCTACTGGAGTATCAAGTCGTTTGGAAAATGTCACATTTTAAATCATGTTTCAGGAGACTTACAAGGTGGGGTCACTCTACAATTCAAAAACAACTCAGACTCCCACGATAGCACAGAGTGTGAAAACATGAAAACTATTACTGTTGATGACACCACCTTGGATATCTACTGTGATGTTCCCGTGACTGCTAACCAAGTGATTCTCATAGGAGATGCTGCCAAGAGTCTCTGTTCTCTTTATATCAGTGGAGGTATGCATAACATTATTATGAATGTTTATGGTGATAAACAGCTCAGAATCACTTAGGAAATCGAATTCGGACCGGTCCGAAATGTAATATTTGAATCTATCGAAACATGACATGACACCATAAGATAAAGACGTACTCATTTCTAAAATCCCGTCTCCACGTTTAAAATTATAAATTGTTCGAATAGTTTGGTGCAGGGCGTGGCGTGAATCCCTTAACAGTATAACAGAAATATTGCCTTAGATAACAAACCATACATCTACTGGTTGAAAATGCTTCACACAGCTATTTGTTTCCTATTTCTCCATGTATGGGCATTTATTTGTGTAGCTCACCAAGTACCCATTAATTGATAACTTGCGCACGAACGATGAGATCTCTTACAATCGTAAGAATTACGTTAGAATACTGGTGTTGAATGCATCTTAAATCGTGTTCTCTTACGGTGTAATTCCAACGGTGGTAAGAGGCCACGTTATCAATGCGCAAACTATCAGTTAAGTGATTCTTTTTCTTTAATTTATAAGATTCAAAACCATGTCCATGTGGTATCTTCAGTGACAGACATGGAAAAACAGACGATTTATATGCAATGTATCGCCACCTTTAAAGTATATTTACTGACAAAAGTTCTGAGCAATTTAGCCATATTCAGGCTGATTGGTGGTAACAAACCTCATAGATTGGTACATCCATATATCTTCACCAGATTGTGTTAGATCGTCTAAATTCCGATTTAGCAGAGTTGGAAATTAAAAAAAAAAAAAAGCTATGTTTTGTAATGTTCAGTGACATTTTCCGAGTGAAGGTGGGTAAATAATTCAAAGAAGTTCCACAAGAAAATGAAACTAAAAGCCTTTTTAACGTGCTTTACCAAAAAAAAAAAAAAGGTAATGTCTAAGTTATTTTCTTGGAGTTCACAAAATAATGACTTCATTGAGGTTGCAAGAAGGAAGTTTAATTCTCGTGTGAGGGCGAAAGCTACTGATAGTAATTTAACTAGAGCACTTGTAGTAATTCAGTCGCGTATATTTCAGTTCAACTTCAACATCAACCCAAATAAAATCCTCTCAGCTCAATTTTAGTTTACAGGCATGACATAGATATCTGGGGGAAAAATATATATGTACATTAATGATAATTGTCACAGGTTGCCGCACTCAACATGCCTATGACAGGATATCGGGTAAATGCTCCCTTTAGTCGTTTTCGTGTTGAAATTTCAAGAGACTTCCCATTCTATTCCCTCATTCCAATGGCCAACCGAAGTATGGGGCGAATAGCACAAGCTGCTCTGCGTTTTTTGTTTTGTTTTTTTTTTGTAAATGTTGTAAAAATGGGATGATGATATGAATCGTATCAGTGGTGTCTTCCTATTGCTGGCATAACTCGAAGCAGAACCTCCGTGAAGAAATAAGGAACGCTTCCATTAACTAGGAAACTGCATTGTTATACAATTAGCCACAAGGAAAGTAAAGAAGCTACTCAACAATAATATATTTAATAAAATGAACGTATTTTACCCTGCTGCTATGCTTTTCCATCACTTTTCCTCTGTTTCATTTTAGATAAATTTGAAGTTTCGATGAGATTGGTATTTCCAAATAAAGCACACACAAAAAAAAAATGGGTAATAATGTTTGGATAAACAGGAGGGAATACGATTGTGTAGATTTCCACAGTGGTCGTCGACGCGTCGGGATCAACTTATTTCTATTTTTTGTTATTTATTTGGTGTGCCAGTGTACGGCGCTTCAAATTAAATGACCCGTGACTTTGCGAATAGAAAGGGCAGTGCAAAGGAAATGTAGTGAGTTGAGAATTGTAAGGGAGGGGCGGGAGTGCTAATGAGTGATTAGACTATATTAAAATATAAATATTACTTACTTCAGATATTTGATTATCTCTCTACAGGACGAAATGTTGCGCTAAGACAACAAACATGGCAGGCTACAAATTACTCTAATGAGACCCCTTCACGCAATGCTGTTGACGGAAGTACCGATGGAAAGGAACAGAGTTGTACCCATACACGAGTACGAGGGACGCAGGAAGACGCCAGATGGGCTGTCAAGTTGTTGCGGTCTGTGAAAGTCAACAGATATGTACTGTATAACAGACTGGATGGTAAGGCCTCGAGATATTTATCCATCCATCCATCCATCCATCCATCCATCCATCCATCCATCCATCCATCCACCCATCCATCCATCCATCCATCCATCCATCCGTCCATCTATCCATCCAGGACTGCGGGCAATCTGTCTTAATAATTTAAACAAGTGTAGAGCATTTTAGTGACATACATTTTTAGACATGAATCGAATGGCTGGTTCAGCTGACTAGGATGTGGAATTCCTTGTAAATCCCATGTCTGGGTTAAAAGAGAGAAGTCACAGTAAAACATCTTGCTGAGATAAACAATCTATAGAATATCATGGTAACAGACCTACCCAACAATAGGTAGATAATAATATTGTGGAATCGAGGTTATAATGTAGGCTTCGTCATTATATGGTTATATGTAAACAGGCTAGTTTGCCATCAAAAATGAGTATATCTTAGAGAAAGGGAATTCATTATACCTATTGTGACATTTGTCATTCACATCGTGTTTAATTCCCAGGTTTTAAACGATTTATAGTGGTGTTCCACTTATATTGGGTCAACAATACAATGAGACCCAGAGAGAGGAGAAGATAATATGAGTAATTCGCTCCTCAATGCTCATAATGAATTGGGGAAAATAAGATTTCAAAACGCCTGGAAATTTAAAGAAGTGACAAAAAGGACTAAAACAAACATTTAATCATGCAGCAACTTCCTCTGTGACGAATTACAGTGTTACTGTCTATGTCATCCTAAACATTGTCTGTGTAGATCACTGTCTATGTCATCCTAAACATGGTTTGTGTAGATCACTGTCTATGTCATCCTAAACATGGTTTGTGTAGATCACTGTCTACGTCTTCCTAAACATGGTTTGTGTAGATCACTGTCTATGTCATCCTAAACATGGTTTGTGTAGATCACTGTCTATGTCATCCTAAACATGGTTTGTGTAGATCACTGTCTATGTCTTCCTAAACATTGTCTGTGTAGCTGTCCTCCTCTCATCTTCCTACTCCCCATCTATCTTATCATCTCTAACATTTCTGATCAGTCACAGGGGACAAATACTGCTGTCGAGAACGTCTGGAAAGGTTCATTCTCACAAGTTTTAACCAGAACGGTCAAGAAGAGTTCCGTTATCAAGACAAGGAAACAAGACCTCTGAACGTCTACACGGTTATATCTGCTTCTTCCACATCGCCGGTATCTCAGATTAACATTACAGCCACACATTATGATACCAAGGATGGTATTATACTCACACTTTGTGAAGTGGAGATATATGGAGGTGCGTGTCTGCATAAACCGACTTTAGATTTATGAATGGTGGCTTTTTGGGCGAGGGGGGGAGGGGGGAGGGGGGGCAGTCGGACATGATTGAAACAAAGACGGTCTCTTAGATAAAACTGACCAAGAATCAGTCAAAATCATCGAAGGAAATACCACGTGACGCACAATGAGACATGCCAAAAAAGAATGAGACAAATAGATTCTGCAGTTCTTAAACCGTACAATTGTAAATTGGTCAATTAAATTTTTAAAAAGATGCATACACAATAGAAACTACTGATTTTTATATGCATGCTAATTATGTTTCTTAGTTTAATGATTACTGAAACTATCATAGTCCTTTCGGCTCAGATATTTGCATTTAGATTTGCTCAACTTCCGTCACAAAATAATCAACTTGTCATTGTATAATATTAGTAGTATAGACTCTCTATATGTCTCTCTCTCTCTCTTTCTGTCTCTAGCTATCTATCTATCTATCTATCTATCTATCTATCTATCTATCTATCTATCTATCTATCTATCTATCTATCTATCTATCCATCCATCCATCCATCATCCACCCACCACATCTATCTATCTATCTATCTATCTATCTATCTATCTATCTATCTATCTATCTATCTATCTATCTATCTCTCTACCAGCCAGCCAGCCAGCCAGCCAGCCAGCCAGCCATCTATCTATCTATCTATCTATCTATCTATCTATCTATCTATCTATCTATCTATCTATCTATCTATCTATCTATCTATTTATCTATCTATCTATTGATATTACTGATTTATTCGGAAACTGTATAATGACATTAAGAGTGTAAGACAGCTACAAAAGCTTGCAAAGGATCAGTGATTAGTTGTTTGTGATATAAAATAATGGACAATCCATTCCATTTTACTAAATACCACTGTACATTCTATGCACTGTGTTGAAAGAAGATGGACAGCATTGCATTTGAAGACTATAATGTTAACACCTTTTTCCTTAGATTTAGCTGGAGCCAAGTATAGCACTTTTGCTGTACGTATGTGCTAAGAATTTTCCGTCGGAGTTGTGTAAATAAAACGTTTTTCAAGTCAGTTAAAACACCTGAAAGTATGTTACCAAGGCCATCTGTAAACAATAATACAAAATCACTATAATAACCCATAGTGTTGACCTCTACTGAAAGTGGAAATAAAAGTATATATATTTGTTCTACAGATTCGGTGTGTTCAAGTGGAATGTACGGACGTGAGTGTGAGAATACATGTAACTGTGCTGGAGGTACTGAGTGTTTAGTGACTGGAGGATGTCCAGCTGGCTGTGCTGCTGGTTATCAAGGAGAGACTTGCAACGAACGTGAGTTTGAGCAGTTGCTTACGTTTGTTACGCTTCTTGAAAACGTCAGAGTATTCTTTGCATATTTCTTACGTGTTTGAAGGACCAGATTCAACCTTAAAAAGATAGAAAAGAAATCACACAAAATGTTAAGCCTTTGTTTCTTTCGTTTAAAAAGATATATTTAAATTGAAAATATGGGCTCACTAAGTTTGCACTTATCATTTTTCATTCGTGATTTGTATACTGATGTTACTGTGCAGCTTCACAATGATAACCGTTGTTCTAATTATTGTTGAGATAACGGATTAACATGTATCTTTGTGAACTGACAACATCCCAAAACACTGACCAGTAAGTAAACATAATATGGGGCGAGGCAAAGAAAGTGAATCCTATCCCAACGCCCCCCTCCCCCTCCCAACCCCCCTCTCCTTCTTATCAAACTGCAGTTTGATTCTAAGTTGTGTATTGACAATTTCCCGTATTCATTTTTTTCCTTAATTTCACTCGGTTCCTAGCCCGATTAGTACAGAAAGTATTAACCATTCACATTTTATTTAAATTAACTATATTTTTTTTGCACTGTCGTTGCCCCCAACACCCCCCCCCCCCAAAAAAAAAACAACAAAAACAAACAAGAAACAAACAAAAAAACAAATCTACATGGACACCACTCCTTATAATAATATTATGGGACGTCACTGTCATGATCCCTCTATAGCTCCATCAGAACCCGTGAACCACACTGCTTGTCTCCACCCTCTTCATGTATATTGACATCATGTTTTCTACCCGCTAACCGCTGCCTCTTAAGAGTATAAGAAATCTTCTGCAGACGATGGCATTTTGCGACATTCGGCCAATAGCTGTAAGTGTGTCTGTAGATTTTCATTTTAATTCATTTAATCAGCGCCCATTCCATTTTGAGATGTTTTGTTGTTTATCCACAGCCTGTCCAGGAGGTCGTTACGATGTGGACTGTAAAGAGAAGTGCAGTACCAACTGTGTGGACCAGAAGTGTAACTCTGTGTCTGGAGAATGTGACAAATGTCCTGAAAGGAAAAAAGGAAAACAGTGCGAGGAAGGTTTATACATTTCTAAGTTCTCTGCGCATTGTTGGAGCCGACTGAGTGTATATTATAATAGCCTGTGGAAGTTGCTGTGTCTGCTTGTATTTGTTGTTGTTGTTGTTGTTGTTACTGCTGCTTTTGCAGTTGTTGTTGATGTTTTGGATGTTGTTGTGTTGTTGTTGTTGTTGTTGTTGTTTGTTCTTCTTCTTCTTCTTCTTCTTCTTCTTCTTCTTCTTCTTCTTCTTCTTCTCCTTCTTCTTCTTTTACTACTACTACTACTACTACTACTACTACTTACGCCCCCCCCTCTCTTTTCTTCTTCTTCTTCATTTTCTTACTCTTCCTCTTCTTCTTCTTCTTCTTCTACTTACGCCTCCTCCTGTTCTTCTTTTTACTCCTCTCCTTTAATTATTTTTCTCTTCTTTTTCTTCTTCTCCTTCTTCTTTGATCACCTTTTCTAGTCACCTCATTGTTTGTTTATTCTGAACCAATGTTATTTAGAACGACATAGGTTTTTGTTTGTATTAGATTTCAACGTCCATTCAAAGCTAAATCCTAAACAGCCCTCACCCCCCCACCCTTTAAGCCCCCAGCAAGAATGTGCCTTTTAAACAGCACAATAATACCCACAATGAAACGAACTGATAACATACTTTGAACTCAAGAAACTTCGCTTTATGTGAAGAACATTATTACCCGAGAAAATACGCAAGGGATCGCTGGCCACAGCAGTGACTGAGCGCTTTACATGTAGACTAGACCTGTTCCTGTTGTTAGTAACAAAGTGATACTACAATGAGTATTTTCTACGTCAAGATAAAACTTTTTACAGGTAATAATTAAACACGAGTTTTAGTGACTTACACGCAATTTATATCAGATGATAACTCTCGTGATGCTATGATGCACTTAATTCTATCGTTGACATGCTACGCTTGAATTCGGCAAAATAATATATGGGACATCTCCTTACCGAACGCTGGGCGCGGCGGTCGAATTTTGCAGCCCATTGTTAGCTGCTTGATGGCCGGTAAAGAACAATGTCCTACGGCCATTATCCGTAGCAGCAATCACATAGTGAGAGGTAGCCTCGACGCGAGGCGCGTCTCGCCAGGAGAATAAATGATCACCGGGTGCTCTGCTTTCATTTGGTATTAATTGTTATCCTTATTTCAGATATGATTTTATGTTCATAATTGATACCACTGCGTTATGATTGTCTATACACATTGTTGATTTATTCCTGCCTAGCAGCAACGAGTGTATCACACTCAACAAATAACAGGTTGAAAATTCTCTGCAATCTCTGCCTACCACTTTCGTTAGCTTTTTAAAAAAAATTTAGCTGATTTTGCCCTATGTGTACTTGGTTAGCTTATTTTACAGCAGTCTATGTTATACAGAGTTCACTGCTACTCTCAATTCATAGATATTGGGTGTTGTAATTCCACCAGTACTGAGGCGAAGTCCAGTAATCATGTAACTCAAAGCAAGCAATCAAAAAGTTTTGGAAATTTTCACCTCTTACTTGGGCAGATTCCCAATTCGCTCTTTATTCTTTTACCTCCCATCATCTACAGTAATATATTTATTAGTTCATGTTATGTCATAGCGCAAACAAATACATCAAACATGCTAAAATTTCATGAGTGGTTTTTAGCAGTATTTAAAATGGTCTGCAAGCGTCTTCCTTTACATGTTCAAAGACTGAAGATGAATCTGCATACAGTTTTCAGTCTGTGATGTGTCAGAAAAAGATAGAAAACGAGACAGTTGTAGCATTATGATTCCTACAAGTTATAATACCTGTCTGTCCTTCAGCTTCACTACCAAATTCTTCATAAAATAATCAACACGGGGTAACATATTGTATGTACACAGAGTATACATGATGGTGTGACAAGAGGGACAAAGTAAAATTTATGTAGATGGAATTGGATGGAAAGAAATTGACACCTAAGGCAGATATTTGTTCAAGCTAGCAGCAGCTGTAAAATCTCCAGGGAAGCAAAATTTGAAACTTGCTCCTATTAATCTCTTTCTACATTTTAAAAGGGGAAAGCAGAGTCCTGTAGCTGAACTAGTATCGGAAGTGGCAGAATGCAATGTATTGAGTCACTCAGTGACATGGAGAAGAGAATTTTTGGGACTGGAAAAAGGGGGGCAGGGATTAAAAGAAGATTGAACACGACACACTCATTTAGTTATATTTAGTTCGTTCATTATGACGTAAGGGGCAGAAATGGGGTTGTGTGGCTTGGGTTAAAGAGGTGGGGGTGGGGGAGCGAGACCTAAATAAATGAAAAGAGTAGATATGGGGCTTATTTTATTTAGCAGGGTGTTTTTAGAAAAGATAGTCTAGTCGCACTCGTCTTTGATTGAAGACTGGACGTTCATGTTTTGTTGTTTTTGTTTTGGGGGTTGGGGTGGGGGTGGGGGTGGAATGGAAAAGAAAGGTATGAAAAAGGGTTAAGAAAACCAGGCACACCTATCCGTTTAATGGAACCATTATTTTTCTCCGCGGAAGGGGTGCGGGAGAGGGGAAAAGAGCGAAGAAGAGATTAAAACACAATAGATCTAGACATGAAACACTCATTCTGCTGTGTTTTGTTGTTTATGGTGATGAAAAAGGAGTGGTGGGGTTAAGACTTGGATGAGGTAGGCAAGAAGCAATCTAGATTAATGCAGAACTGATATTTGATAGGGTAGGCAATAAGCACTAGAAATGCAGAACTAATATTTGCTAGCGTAGACTCAATCCAAACACTTGATATTAGTTACCTGATAGGAGATAACCAGAGAAAGAGGAGGGGAACGATGTCCAGTGCCCTATATCTAGTCTAGCTAACATCTGGTCTGGTCTAGTCATTTACATATCCAAAGAGCTATTTATGGCCCAGATTTTAGGAGATCTTGTATGTCTCTGATGGCCCAGAAACATTCAAAGCATATTTGTTTTATGGCGTCAAGCCTATGAAAGACTGTGCATGACATTAGATTCAGGTTACAGAGGCGTAATCCAATATGCATATTTGAGTTATTAAATTGTTTTCTCTACGGTCACTTACAAAAAAAAAAAATCACTTTCCATAAGTCTTCTTTTACTGAATAGTATGCAGTATTTAATGAGCTTATTTAAAATGATATTTAAAATCTAGGCCTATCCTTTCCTTTCCGAGCTACGACTCGATACATCATTACTTCGAACGGAGTAAACAAGCTAACCAGTTTCCTAAACGACAAGTGCTCCGCACAGAAAGCCACACGAAAACCGAGGTAAATGACCCAAACATCACGTTTAATTTACAAAATCAGGAGAGAATGAAAACCAATTCTCAGGGACGTTCACAAAATTAATCTAGGACCCATTCTGGCGTAATATGTCCAAATCTGTCTTTCCAATGCATATCGTCAAACCCTATTTTAATCCAAATAGGAGTCTGTGACCTAAAACAGGAGATGCAATGGAAAACACAGCGAACGCAGCCTCGGGGCGAAATAATCAAACGTTATCATATAAGTTAGAGATATTATATCCGATTAATTTGCCAATAGGCATCTCCCCCCCCCCCCCCNGACCCCCACATACTCACTACCTGACGTCCATCGTACCAACTCGCTGTGCTGCTGGTTCACTCGCTCATTGCCTTCTTTCCCCTTCCCTTTCTCTCTCTCTCTCTGTCTCTCTATGTCTCTTTCTCTCTCTCTCTCTCTCACACACACACACACACACACACACACACACACACACACACAGATAACACACATATAGACATGTAGGCACTCACTCACTCACTCACTCGCTCATACACTCACTCACTCACTCACTCACTCACTCACTCACTCACTCACTCACTCACTCACTCACTCACTCACTCACTCACTCGCTCATGCACTCACTCACTCACTCACTCACTCGCTCACTCACTCACTCACTCACTCACTCACTCACTCACTCACTCACTCACTCGCTCACTCGCTCACTCGCTCATTCACTAACTCACTCACTCTCACTCGCTCACTCACTCACTCACTCACTCACTCACTCACTCACTCGCTCACTCGCTCACTCGCTCATTCACTAACTCACTCACTCTTACTCGCTCACTCACTCACTCACTCACTCACTCACTCACTCACTCACTCACTCATTACACTTCCAGATTGTGATCCCAAAACCTGGGGTGAGAAGTGTGTACCTTGTAGCACCAACTGCTTGGAACAGCTGTGTAATGCCGTTACTGGCGTCTGTTTGAAATGCCCTCCAGGAAAGCTGGGACAACAGTGTGATACAGGTAAGTTAAATAAACTGTATGTCCACAGCGATGTCATAGGAAGCATAATCATATGTACGAAACAGAATCCTGTCTAGATAACAATACAAAATTGTATTTGCTACCTAAGGAATAATATTCACTTTACCATAACACGTAACGCATTTTATTAAGGATGATAGCTGTACACCCATATATTACAACTGTGCATTATTGAGTTGTTTACAAAGGTCTCGCATACTGCTGCGTGCCACGCTGGTCAACACTGCCAATCACGACTGTGACCTGTAATGAGCCCTCTTGTACTACTGTGTCATTGACCAAATCTATTACTGTTGCAAATCGTTTAAATGTCACGTAATATTGGTCCCATAGAACCACGACAGAGTCATACACCAAATCTGTGACAACAGTACTGCTAATCGTTAAAATGTTGCTGTTATGTATATATATGTCCCCGCGGTGCAGGTTTCTGGCACCCATGAATAGTTGAAATAACTGGTTGTTTACAATGCTACTAACTTGCTAATATATAAACACCATTATTTTGGTGCCCTGAAAGCCAATAGAAAAAATATGTAGACGTATGCAAAAAAAGACCTGTGATCTGGATAATTCATACAATAATTTAATTTGAGTCTTATAATTGTACAACAAAATGTGTTGGGTTCATGTATTAGCACACGGTCAAAGCTCGCCTAATGAGAAATTGGGAACCAAGCCGGAAGGAGAAGAGACGATGACTGGAAAATATTTGTGAACAACCGGGGGAGTTAAACCTCCAACCCTTTTCTTTCCCTTAAAACTTCGGGCAATGGAAGCACTTTAACTTCCATGGGAATCACAGTAAAATTTAAGTATGTAAGAGTAATGTATTTTCATTTATAGGACAGACATAAGAAAAAAAAATAGATGCCAGTGTCCTGCAGATGCCTTTGCTCCTCNTCATTCACTAGTCCCAAATTAGTAATAATGACCCACACGACCACGCTGCTGCCAATGAATTCATCAGAAAGAGAACCTTAGGAAATTATTCCTATATAGAATCGTAGAAAACTATTCCTATATAGAATCTTAGAAAAGTATTCCTATATATTTTTTGTTGTTACCAGTCATTAAAAAAAAAATGATACATTACATACTCATCATAATCAGCATTAACCATTTTTTTTTTGTTTTATTGTATGTGTTCAATGCTGATGTTTTTACTCCTAGGGTTGTTCAGTCATACTAACAAGAGCGGTACGCGTATGCCATCTCATTCTATAGTTCCAATTATCAACTACGTTTGCACTCAACTGAGATGACTACTTTTTGTTTGGCTATCCACAGACTGTCCACCGCACCTTTACGGTGATAACTGCAGAGAGCGATGTAGCAATGCTTGTGTAAAACAAGAGTGTGACCGAACTAATGGCTTTTGTACTTCATGCCCTACAGGAAAGACTGGCAGAGAGTGCGAAGAAGGTTGGCAGTCATTTATCCTCTCCTTCTTCTTAGGGCTACGCGTGACGCACTGTTACGTTGCCTTAGCTGGATGTTCTACTACGTGCTACGTTTGATTTCATTTGGCATAATATTACTCGCCTGTTTGGGATGTGGTATAAATATGAACCTAAACAATTTCCTGCAGGGAAGATCAGCTAGCTATTTTGGCCGGTTAAGCTCGCTTAAGCCTAGACAGTATTAATCAAAGAGGTTTTTTGTAGAACTACAGCCAAAACTAGAACATGATCGTATGGGCGTATGATGCTTAGGCTCGGGCTAACGGATTCGCTGATTCTTTCAGGCTACATAAGCCTAATTTGATTTGCCTTTTTGAGCCAATAAATTGTTTTCTCTACTGCCACTTACAAAAAAAAATGTCACACTCTCTATGTTTTCTTTAATAATTGGCAATATTTAATGAGTTGATTAAGGGGGGAGGGGGGTGCGCCCTCTGAAAAGGGGGTCTAGGGGTTAAAATATCGAAACTGGGCTTTTGGTATTTTAAGACACTTTGACCTCTTAAGGCCAGAAACATCCGTTTTATGCCCTGAAAGGGCACCTCTAGATCGTCATCTTAGCCTTGTATAAACGCGCTATCAAAACTTCAAATGCGTTTTTCTCAAAATATTTTTTTCTCCGCTTTTCTCCCTAAGGCTTTTTAATTTCTGAACCGACTGACTTCAAATTTGGAATATATCTATCCCATAGAATATGTTTTAATAAAATGCATCCTTTTTTCTAGATTTAATTCACGTTTTTGAAAAAAAAGTCCATTATCTGGTGGAAAATTGAGAAAAATACACATCCGTCAACACGCATATTTCAATTTTTTTTTACTGACATTATATGATAAATAAACAAAAAACAAATGCATTTTATTATTTTCATAGAGCTATTTTATAAGTGAACAAAATTTGAAATTATCACATTTAAAAGCTCATTTTCAACACACGAACTCCAATATGGCGGCGTTGCCATGGCAACCGTACACAAAACAAACAAAAATCCACATTTTTCCTCTAATTTTTCCATGCTGAATCTGAATTTAAAGCTTAAAAAGTCCCTAGTTCAAGCATTCACGATTTC
>JAWQUT010000768.1:5612-26557 GCA_033807755.1 Ellobium chinense
GTCAGAGGGGGAGAGAATCTTACTATTTGATTTCATCCGTGGGACAGAATCTCATAGGGGACAAAATCTGATCTCACACCGGGCAGTATGGTGCACCGATAATAGAGTACTGCGCCATGATAACGGGCCAGCGCACTCCGCCTTCGCCGTCAGTTTATAGCAGTTTGTGGCATCAAGCAACAAGGTAGTCGTCTCCTCACCTGTGTACAATGTGCTGAGAGTATGTGTGACTGTTCTACATCTCAAGGCCGAAATGGCAACTGGAGAGAAGGAGATCTGAGACACTGGTGGAGATCCATGCCAAATCGTAGGATATGGGACTTGACACACTGACAGTTAAAGACTTCCAGGTTGCTTCTAGATTTGGCAATAGCACAGGAATCCGTGCATGTTGAGTCCCACTAAATTGAGCCTACCAGTGTTTGATGGTTCAGTCCGGGAAATTTTGGATCGCATCTCTTAGAGAATCAGTAGCGAAAGAATTCCAGTCAAATCAAGAGCAGGTCTGGTCTTGACGCAGACTAGGACTTACGAGAAACTAACAACATATTTTGATATGCAATGAGGTAACGTTGTGTCTAGGCAGAAACTCAAGAAAAGACATAATGGACCACACATGAGCATATTTAAGAGACATGGGTGGAATCTATATCAAACCACAAGCGCTATTGTAAAAGCCATTGTTCAAAGATGAATCATCTTTAAGGAGAAAAATGCACTAGTAAGCACTTTAGTGTGCAATTTTGCATGGAACCTCCAATGCACTTATGGTAACAAGATGCGCACTATGTTATCTGCATTATAATGACTCTCTGAAAGAGGTCATGCCTTCCTTTAAATGTTTCGGCTAGTTTATTCCTACCACTTTTAGGAAAGCTTGACACAAATAAGTCCTGTGTAAATGAAGGAGGGATCAAACCTGCGTATTTTGCCGCTTTCCCTTCACGACCTCCCTACCCAGGATATCGACGGAAGTGACTATACAACGAATACTCTAGCTTTTTATATAAATCTACAAAATGGCACTTTACACATGTCCCCAGGCTTGATCATCAGCCTCTGACAGGACAATATGTGAATGCGTAAGCGTTTCTTCCCATTCACCATCAGTGGATTTAGAACATCAAAATAATTTGAATGCTTGTGGGCGACAAAGACTCTCGTTCCTACTTCCACAGCCAGGATTCGAACAGCAGTCCCCGCTTGACCTGTCATAGATCTAGGCTATTTTTCACCATCTAGTTCATCTCTTTACCTCTTGAACTCCNCCCCACACACACACACGCACATATCCACCAGGCAGTTTAAGTCATCATATTTGTAAACATTTTTTTTCTAAATGTTGGTCACTCAGTCTGACAGTCTGACAAAAGTTGATTGCTTTCTCACGCGCTTCCATTCTTGAATCTTACCGTAAACGTCTATATGACAGACACCGGCACTTTCTCCGTCAACCAAGCAGGGGAAGTCAGTTTCACTTTTGTTCGCACGCTTAAATGTCAGGTAGGTGTGGTATCGTGTACTTCCATCGTCCTCTTGTGTTGTCTCGAACACAGAAAAGTAGTTATCAGGATCCATCAGATCGACGCACTTGCCCTGGTAATTGCATCTGGACACCTCAACAAACTCGCCATTGCTTGTCTCCAGTTGAAAGACCATGGAATCGTTGAAAGATTTTGCGCTGCAATCTAGAGAGCCACTTGTGCCTTCCTCTAGGGTCAAACAAAGCTTTCCTAAAACCAAGAATTTTTTTTTTAATGCTGAGGGTTGCACTTGCACACGGGACGCTGTCCGTTCCGTCAATCAGCGTGAACTAATTTGGGTAAGTGTTAGCTACTTTACTTTGTTTACGAAATTTGCCGGATTTTCGGGATTCGTCTCCTGCCCTAACCATTTGCATTGACCCAAGGGGAGGTCGCATGATACTGCCCTTAAATAATGCGTAATCTTAAATCTTAACATACTTAGGCTGCCTGACATTGGCACCATGTAATCTGACTGTTTGATTTCTTTCATACGCAGCATTATAGAACACCCCCATCTAAAACTTGGTTTAAGTTAAGGGGTAGGATTACAATGGATGGCTCGTCTACGAGATGGTTCCTAAACAATGATAATATCTAGAGACTGTCCCTAGTTTACCTTTTCTTCCTAACACCTTCTCCTGACTCAGACCTTAACCCTAAGCCTAACCCAGACACTAAGCCTGACATAACGCTGAACCAAGCTTTAGGCGGAAGTGTACTGGAATACTGCCGATGAGATCTGCCGGAGTTCCAGGTTCGACAAAGGTACCGTGTGCAAAAAAAAAAAAAAATCCTGTTCAACACAAAGTACAAGCTCTACAAGAGATATTAAAAAGACATGGCGATTTTTTTTTTTTTGCACCACACTTACACAATTTTAATCAATCCTATGGACATGACCCGATGACCCCCTAGGCAATAGAGATCAGTGAATCAAAAGTATAAGGGATTCTTTTCAAGGAGTTTTCTAGAAATGAAATCAGAACTCATTTGTGTCATTTTAAGACTCCACTGGACCACTGGCTAGTTGACTTACATGTATTACCGATAAGGACTAAATCATCGCGCCCAGTAAAGCAATAGGCTCACACTGTGTTGACTCATTCAAGAAATGAGTGACGATTTTGTAGAAAAATACTCCTGATAACGTATAAAGGCTTTAACACAAATACAAACACTGAACAAACAAATCTACACATATACAACACTTAGTTAAGGATGAAGTGATCTGGCAGTCCATCGATAACAAATACCTAAATATCAAAACTTACCTAAACTGTCTTACTATTAAAATTCATTGTGAAACTATGCACTCAAAGAGCGTAGATGATAAAGTGAAGACATATATTAATGGAAACTGAATAAACATAGTCAACTCCTGATAAACGTATATTCAAATTCCTAAGTCTAACATTGTAGTCATAATGCATACCTTGTTTAAAAGCATTACCTTTGGTTCAATTATGTTAAATATGTATGTCATAAATCAGACAAATTCCATATCTCTAAAAGTCTATGAGGAACCATTTTCACCATGTACAAAAAAAAAAAAAAAATTCCAACACACAGTTTGAAACCGCCTTAAGACAGAATTCTGATAAAATGTCTTTAATCAAATTTGTCATAAACTGGACAAAGTCAATAGAACTAAACGTCTTTGTGGAATCATGCGCACCGGGAGTAAAATCAGGCTTTTCAGGGTCTATGAAATCTTTAGTTTTAAACTGGCTTAGATCTTATTCTGATAAAATGTAACCGCACGTCATTCAAATTTGTAATAAACTGGACAAGGTGCATAGAACAAAATGTCTATGAGGAACCATTTGAACCTGGTGAAAACTCACGATTTTTCAAGTTAATAAGTATCTCGGTTCGAAAAGGGCTTAAATCTAATTCGGATAAAATGTACATCTGTACGTTATCTGAATTTGTCATTATCCTGCGTAGAACTAAAAGTCTATGCAGAACCATTTGCAGCGGGTAAAAAAAAAAGATCTGGGCATTCAAGTTTTGAAACTTTTATGAGCTGGACCGTGATTGTGCGATTAGACTAGTACGACATCTTTTTGCAGATGGTTTGGTAAAAGAATTGGAAAAAAAGCGAAAAACAACTCCTCCTTATATTAGTTTTCATGCACACTCTCTGTTCTTCAGTACTGTGTCACTTTGTAGATCAGCAGATATTTGTCCCAAAAACCTATAGCGCTGGCCCGCACCTCAAATTAATAGTGTACTTGGCATTATTATTTATTGCCTATGCATCCAGCACTTATTTTTCTTAGAAATTTTACCAGCTGCTGCCATGCCATAGCACTGGTATGTCTAATTTCATTTAAAGCTTCCTCACTGAAACGCATTGTAGCTAAGTAGGTAGTTGCCACTCTACGGGGACATAATTATTTAAAAGAGCGTAACTACTTCAGTAGAATCCCCTAACAGTCGTCCTGTGCCCATATATCTGTCCATATTAGAGGTCCAACAGATCTTTCGTACATATACAATATGTAAATATAGAATCTGGCGTAGGGTTGGGACGTACTAGGGCTGTTTCAGGTCAGAGCGACACTACAAATGTTGTCTTTGCATCATCTATCAAACAAATAAACAACCAAACAAATGGTTGTGTTATAACTTCTAAGATTTAATGGTGCCGTCTATAGCAAGTAATATTATTATATCAAACCATGGATTTATACGGTGGAGAAAGCTGAAAACAATCTTTCCGATTTGATATAAAACAATTAGGCTTCCAGATGTAAAAAAAAAAAAAAAAAGTATTACGAAATTCAAGACGACAACGTCTCTAAAAAATTAAATGGACCATCAAATGCAAATTTTTAACAATACTTACAAAGGAATGTAAGAAGTGTCTTTTACTGATAATGTTGCAAATGTCTCTCTCTGTAATGCTCAAAGGGTTGGAATATTAGTGAAAATGCAGCGAGACTTCCCAGTGAGATATCTACTTAATATTTTGGGAACCCCTAGTTTTCGATGAAAATATAATATTCAGTTTTGTCACAAAGATAACAGGAATATTTAAAGAAAATTGTAAGAAAATTATTATGTACTCTATATAAAGAGGGAAATACGCATCAATGAATGTATTTGTAAAAATCTTCCCAGGACATACATGCTGTTGCTTTTTAATTGACGTGATAGACGACAAACTTAAACGTAAAGTACTTTCTCAAACAGAGGAAGAATGTTTCCACACGTTCTCCGAGTTTAAAGGGACAATGTTTAAAATATTCGAGTTGTCTCGGTTCGTCTAATTCCTATATTAACTCAATATTTCTCAATCTCTAGCAAGACCCTGTTCTAACTTGTTGTTATGCTCATTCCACATTTGCCTATGTCATTTATTGATGATCTGAGTTGTTTATATTATTTTGATTTTCCAGTTATCTTCTTTTTCATAATGAAACACATAGAGTTTTGACTCATTATCATATCTCAGTTTACGGTCAAACTACGTCTGCCTATTGTTCCGTTTGAGCAACAGGTTGAAAGCGTTACATTTCTCAACACCTCGAAAAAAAAAATGACTTAGGCAAAATGTGCAATGAGCATGACGTTGTGAATTGCAACCTACCTATTGGAGAGGACTCGACAAATGATAAAGGAAGAATAAGAGCCTATCACGATAAAAGCGATGAACGCATGAAATTATAGTAATAAAAAAGCATCTTTTTTTCTCTTTTATATTGAGTCACTCGAAGGACGCACAATGTCCTTTGAATAAGTTTATGAGTGCAGTTAATGGTCCTGAAAACGGAGCACACATAACATACCAGGAAGAAGTATTTTGAACCTTGAGACACTGGTTCGGCAGCCAAACCAGGGTTCAAATATTCTTTAATATAGTTTTTCGTTTGTTGATTAATGTTACCTGGGTTGCTTTTAGTGATTTCCTGTGGGATGTGAGGTTGTAACCTTGGGCAAGTGGAGACAGAGAGGTCATATCAAGGTTGGAGGGAAAATGTTCAATGTCGTGTAAAAACCCCGCTCAGTTCTACATCGTAACCAAAGGAGAAAAGAAGGCTCTTCCAAATATTTGTTAAAATGTTTTTGCATTGGTGTTTACGGAATGTCCAGATTTGAAATGCGTATTTCTTGTGGTAAGTGCATCCCACTGACACGGCACTGTTTGCCGTTCGAGTAAATGCTTTATCAGTTGTTATGCATTTACAAAAACAAAAGGTAAACTCAACATCATTTATTATCTAGTCATGTTATATCATTTTGTAAAAAAATACATTCACGTGTATTGGCCCTAAGATTATAATGACAATCACATTTGACAAAAACTGTGCAAAAACACTCTTACAAAAGACAATGATAGATTTTAACTCATTGGCTTCAGATACACACAATTTGTTGTCATATAGTGTTCCTCCTGAAACATGTCCCCACTGTCACTTTGTGATATCACAAAGAGTCCCCCCGGTCATTCTGTGATATTACAAAGTGTCCTCCTGGTCATTCTGGGATATCACAGAGTGCCCCCCCCCCCCCNAAAGTGCCCCCCTCCCCAAAATCACAGATGACTTTTGGGAGTCAATCTGTGATAGTAGAGAAGGTCTGTATGTTACCGGAAACTGTTAGGGGGAGGGGAGAGAGGGCTAGGGGAGGGGTTGCCAATGTAAAATACCCCCCCCCCCCNCAAAGCTCCTTATTATTAATTCCTCCTTTATTCTACCTCTTTTGGTTACATGTTATTCGTAACACATTCCAAGGTATCAGTTTAAGTACTCGATACTCGGCATATATTACTCACTGAATAATCGATAAATGTTATTCCCATACACCCCCGGATTCCCTCTAAGGCTGGTTGTGATAGGATTTAATATTGTGGGGGGAGACATTCTGTGATTTTTTTTTTTTTGGGGGGGGGGGNGGGGGGAGCACTGTGATATCACAGAATGACCGAGGGGACACTTTCTCACACCGACATTGACTTGTTTCATTAAAAATATTCAGTTTGGCATACCAACCAGGCATTCTCATATCTGACCTAAGAAAATGGCTTTATAAAAACAAATGTCAACAGGGTGCCATTGAGAACCTTTGCTGCATAAAATAGTGCTAGGATACCAACCATTAAATTTTCAGACTCCTTCACCCCTCCCCTCCCCTCTCCCATCCTTTTTCACCCCCTTTAGGCCTACTGTTACGTTTGTTTAAAACTTACCAGCACATCGATCAAGTGCCATCCAAATAAACAGCACCCAAATCCAGACCGATGGGTTGCCCATGTTAACCTAAGATAGAAACAGGAAGAAAAATATGCATTGACAGAAAGGCTATGTTGTGACATACAAGTCTGGGATGGGGGTCCATTATGTAGAATTTATTATTCATTCACATTTTTCTGCTTCATTTTAACATACCTGAAATGATAAAACAGCAATGCATGAAGATCGTAGCGAATTTTCACTGTAAAGCCGCATTACAATACATCCCTTTCACTGCGTCTATCTCGCCCCTTCATATTCTTCATCTTGGGGAAATTTTGGGGGGTTCTATGGAAGTCCCTGAGTTAGGCTAATACTCCAAATCTCCAGAAAATATTTTGTAAATTTTGGAGACCCTCATAAAAAAAAAAAACTTCCGAAGAGTAACAACAATGTTTTCAGAAAACCGAAAAACAACAGCAACAAAAATCAGTTACTGCTACTGACATGGCTGGATCATTTGGTCTAATTTGTTTCTTGTATTTTAGCCAGGGAAGTCATATCAGAGGATCTAGGACACTGATCCTTGGATACAGACTTATTTTTCGATCGGAAAATGTTGACAAAAATACTAATATAGGTATTATGTTTTCACTATCAACCCATTTTGAGCTGCCCCATCCTTAATTGTAAGCAGCTGAATATATACAAGATCCAAGACATCGCTACACGCCATTGTAGAGAATTACAACATCGATGTGCAAATATGACGAGTTAATGTGTCATGTTGTGTCGAATTCCATAATTATGTTCACAGCCTAATTAATGGTATGAGCCTGTTAAATGTTGTGAATGCACGTGATTGTAACAATGCATTGTGGACATGTGTGATGTTAGTAGCTGTAGTGCTTAAAATGTCATGTGCTGTCCCGTTGCATATTGTATTTTGCTCATGTGTCACGGCTGTGGTCTGGGCTTATTCCCAATAAACTTGTTAAACTTGTTGTCAACTGGCATGGATGTGAGGAAAGAGGGGGCTAAGGGAAAGAGGGNGGGGGGGGGGGTGGAGACAATTAGAGACTTAATTCGATCCCGCTACTGAATTCTCTTTTACCCCATTAAGTATTCAGAGGATATTTTGTTCCTGTCAAAGACGATCACTCCGTGAACGTGTGTGATAATTATCATATGAATTATTACAGATTTAAAAACTAGAATTTACGCATAATACACTGAAAAAAATTGATAGGCAGATTATTTGTTTCTCTGCTATGTGAGCATAAACTTCAATTTCATTAAGAGACAGGCAGGCAGACATGCAGACAGATGAACAAGCAGACACGTAAGAAGACAGACATACAGACTGACGGTCAGACAGAAAGACGGACCGACTAGCAGGCAGGCAAGCGGGTGGCCAGACAGGCAGCTAAAAACATATATACGAATACACAAAAGTGTGAATCATAAAATACACCGCCTTGTCTACCCCAGCCAATATCAATGGGCAATCGATACTCACCCCTTATGACAGAGGAAGCGTTCAATATTCTCATACGTTGTTAAGGCTGCTAGATCTGTTTCTACTGCTTGTACAAAGTCATATCCCAGCCTCACTCCCCGTACTACGAGTTTGTTCTGAAAGTCAGCTTAGAAATAAATCTTTTCTTCAAACAAATATGTTGCTTTGCCTTTGCAGCCTAACAATAACTGATTCCTTCGGTTGGGGATCCAATGAGGGTAATGGTAGGGATTTCAGATAATAACTTTCCATGTATACAGGATACTTCCTGGTTCACAGTCCAACGCTTCTCAAAGAGCTTTACCTCGAGAAATATATTGCTTACTTCGTACAGTTGTGTCTCGTTATCATGAACTTTTTAGGTCTCCTGTATTTGCCCGTATTATCGCTTTTTCCAGACTATCGGATCACGTCAGTTACAAAGCAGAGAAATTGAAAAGTAAAAGTGGTATATTTACACGACGACTGGGCATTTTAGAGAGAAACAAAATTCTCTTGCAAAACTTTCGGTAAAACGAAGTTTCTGGTTGCCTGGAGTTCTGACAAACGAGACACGACTATAGTTTCTACATGGTCTCAGACTCCCCGCCTTGTCCCTACTTTGATGAATGTCTTGCAGGTATGAAGACGCCAATGTCATTCTTTCATTATTGACCAAATAAGGTTTACACATCTCATTAATTTATCCAGGAATATGTTGTTTAGCTTTTCCACCAAATTTTGATACAAAGAAAAATGCCACTAAACCAGTTAGACTTTGAGAACTTGGGCAGGGAGGCAGGCTACCTAGTATTTTGACCCTTTTCACTCAGTAAACAGGATAACCCTACCCACCGCGCATCAGCCACAACTTTTATACTTGAGTGGCTAAACCTCACTTATTCTCAGTTTACAAAGACGAGACTACGGACTGTGATTCTGTATAGGCCAAAATATATCACAAATGGAATTTCAAATCATAAAATTCTCGGCGACGAGACCTTTTGTCAATTTTGCTTTCCTGAAAGAAGCGGCTGTTCCTCATGTGAATAATAAATGGAGCTAATATGGTAATATGTGGATATGATATGGTTTATGAACCCGTGTGAAGATTAAAGCGATATTGAGAGGTAATATCCCATATAGGAGAAACCCAGTTTACAAAACGGCTACCTGGTACACTAGGTGACTGTAGCGAGCAAGTGTTGATCAGTATAGACGTGTAGTGGAGAGGCAATAAATACAACAATTTCTCCTTATAAACGCCACTGACGTTCGTTGCTACGTTGATACATAAACCAAGTCTGTTGTGCAGGAAATAGAATACTCCTTTATTGGTAACCAGCAAACAATTCACTATGCACAGACCATAACAGTCAACTCTCAGCTCTACTCTTCGTGCCTTTTATAATAATTTTAATAGAAATTCTGGAATAAATGACGTCATCATCATATGATGCGCAAAAAACAAAACGCGCTAGTCTAGAAGGTACGTGCAGCATCTTCAAGCTGATTAAAACCAAAACATGCCAATCGCGGCCCCACTCGAACCTTCAAGAAGGTTAAACTGCGTTCACTCAAAAACACTAGATGGTCAAGCTTTGATCTAATACATACACCTCGGCCGCTAGACTGCCTTAATATTAGGGGGCGGGGTGAGAAGGGCAAAAATAAACTGATCCCAAAAAGGAGGTCAGTCACTACTGCAATATTCTCGAATTATGAAGGACCGGAGCTGCGGTCCAGGACCGTAGAGTAACGGAGGAGTGAGGGGAGGGCACTAGCCCAAGCAAACAACAAGCATCACAAATGTTACAGTGACATGTCTCTAGAGAACATATAAAACCAATTAAATCCTAACTACCTATGTCTTGTTGGTCTCTGTTCATGACATCGTACTTTTCATTACTCTGCGAAAACTTAAGCACACTTTTTATATTCCTTTACATGCGTCATACCTCACGTTTTCTCAGCCTTTTATAATATAGCCTGCCCAAGGCCCGAAAACAGCTTTGGAGCAATTGACAAAATTCAATTTATTCATAACCGTCCTCGACTAAATGTGCATTTGGAAATCACGTCTATTAGGGATTTGTTGTGGCTATGAGACGTCAAAATGACGTAGATCCAGCCCCTCTCTCCTCCCTCCTCATACCTCCCTNCAAAAAAAAACAACAACCCAATCTTCTTTCAAGCGAAATTAAAAGTTACTTTCCTGGACACGTTTGCTGGAAGGATTTTACGATAACCTACAAGCAAAACAAGAAGCATCAACTAGGATGGGTCAAGAGAAAAAGAGGGAGAATGGGACTGGAATAAGAAATCCCTTATATTTCTAATCATAAATCATCACTTTCGATGAAAAACTGTCGTAACTCAAAAATACCCTAGGTCCATATCATCACACATATATTCTTATTCGTGTTTTTATCAGCCATAGACTTACAACCAAATTTAAAAATGTGTTATCTCATTTCTCAATGTGAAGCAAAGCATCCATCTCTTCACAGGATGTATGTCTTGGCCACTTCTATTAGGCATCAAAAGCTATTTTTGGCCCCAAACTTAGTTAAAACAATCTTCCGGAGGAGGGAAGAAATGCTCATTTGGGACAGGTGCATGAACTACGAGGCTCAATTGGAATTCCTCCTCAGCACTAACGTTGGGTATTAAATCTAGATATACTGTATTCGAAGACAAAATGGCCCTGATCGACAGAATCAGTATGAACATCAAAGTTATAAAGAGGTTCTGTTTCCAGACATCACCCACATTTTCCACGCAGCATTAAACAATAGGGATCATAGAAATGGCGTGTGAATGATGATATCAGTACCAACAAAATAACAGAATACAACCACATTCACAAACTGGCCCAGCAGTAGAATTCGCTGTCATTAGCTGTAGGTCAGCAAACTGTAGGACCTGTGTTAACTGTGTAGGTTAAGCTAGTAGACACTACATCAGTTTTCATCTGAATTCCATTTCCCGATCCATTATTAAAAATTATTCGCATTTTATTGTTTCTTCAATGCATTTCTTTCACACACTTATTTTGCCAGGTTAGTGACTGAGGGTGTCGTACCGCACGTGGAGGCATCTGTTTTAGTAAACACTGATGTGGACATGCATTGCTATCAAAGTTAGATCTAGATCGAGACTAGTCTACCAAGTTGAGAGTAGCCTCTAGCACTTGGCCAACAATACAGAGAACTAAACTGTGACAGAATGATTGATTACCATTCCTGAACTGGTGGTCCAATATTATTCTCCTCAAACATATCCTCGTCATCTCTTTTTTGATGCAGGGGCTCGAACTGATACGGCTTGACTGGTGCTGCCATTGTTGTCGATCGAAAACACCGCGACCTCCATGCTGACGTGACGTTTCCGGACGGTTTTTCGGGTGCTTTTCGGCGATTTCGCAAAATGTCGAAAATAACTAGTACTTTTCTTACAATTTCAGGATAAGTTAAAAGTTATAAAATTAATATTTAAATGTTTTATTTTATTTAAAAATGTGACTTTTGATCAAAAACTCGATATCGAAAACATGAAAACTCTCGGAAATCACATTTTTTTCTAGCACTTTAGTAGCACTTTAACTCGATTATTATTGCTTACTTCGTATAGTTGTGTCTCGTTATTATGAACCTTTTAGGCACCCTGTATTTGCTCGTATTATCTATTTTTCCGGACTATCGGATCAAGTAAGTTACAAAGCAGGGAAACTGAAAAGTAAAAATGGTATATTTACACGACGACTGGGCATTTAAGAGACCCCCCCCCCCCNATAAAAAAAAAAAAAATCCTCGTGCGAAGCGTTCGTTTCTGTTTGCCTGGAGTTCTGATAAACGAGACACGACTATAGTTTCTACTTGGTCTCAGACTCCCAGCCTTGTCCCTACTTTGATGAATGTGTTGCAAGTATGAAGATGCCAATGGTTTGGTTTTTTTTGTTGTTGTTTTCATTGTTGGCTATATAAGATTTGCACATCTCATTAATTTATCCAGGGGTCTCAAGCCAAATTACTTTCCAACCATTTGTTTAGCTTTTCCTCCAATTTTTGACACAAAGAAAAATGCCACTAAACCAATCTGATTTTGTGAACTTAGGCAGTGAAGCAGGCTACCTAGTATTTTAGGCCTTTTCACTCAGTAAACAGGGCAACCCTACCCACCGCGCAACAACCACAACGTTTATACTTGAGTGGCTAAACCTCACCTATTCTCAGTCTACAAATGTAGTTGCACCTATCTAACTCTAAGCCTTCCAGATTCAAATTGGCATTTCGTTACCTGCAGCGTGTGAAAATGAGGCTCATGTCCCCAGAAAAGGAAGTGAGATATTAAATTCTAACGGCAAATGGGGCTTTCCAGTATCAAAATTTCGTTTAGCCCTTAAAAACGAGTAAAATTAAGCAGTCCTACACAGATCAACACTATTTTCACCTGGTGACGCTGCTTTAAATACTGTCGAACCCTTTGTGGTGACCATCGACTTTCATTTATTATTAATCCTTTGATCCATACCTCTTGATTTAATCAGCTTCACATTAATTATGTAGCCACTCTGCTGCTATAATTTTTGTTTTAATTATTTACGGTGATTAGCGTGAAATAATATTCTACTATTAAGAGTCAGGTTCTCAATAACTAGAAGTGTAACTCCAAGGACACTTCGTAGCAATTCTTTATGACTAGATTTGCATTAAATTTAAGCCACGGGATGATGTGTCTTTGTAAAAAGGGTTGCACGAGCACGGTTCTATAGTTTCCATTACATTTCCTCATGCTTCGGTGCCCCCTCTCCCCTCCCTCCACGCATCCTTACCCATGCATCGAAAGGTCTTTTGCATTAGACTAAAATAGCTCATTGTCGACAATAATTCTGTGAATGCTCCCCCCAGTAAATATCTTTACACTTCTGCACTAAGGACGTTGGGCTAAACAGTTTGTTGTATAATACAACTCAATTTATGTGTAAAACTTCATGTAAAAGGAAGAAGTAAAAAAGACGTTCCTCTCTTCGTAACTCTTTTTTTTTTCTTTTTCTCTTCTTATATGTTCCACTTCTTTTCCGGGCTATACTCTTTTGCATCATAAATGTAGAGCGTTTTTTTTTCTTTTAACGTGCTCCTCTCAATCCATATAATTTTTTCTGAGTCGTATAATTACCTTTGCTTGGCTACCTGCCTGAGACGAGACTGCGGACTGTGATTCTGTATAGGCCAAATATAACACAAATGGAATTTTAAATCATAAAATTCTCGGCGACGAGAACTTTTGCTTATTTTGCTTTCCTGAAAGAAGCGACTGTTCCTTATATGAATAATAAATGGGATAATATTGTGTTATGGGCTTGTGGATATGACATGGTTTATGAGCCCGTGAGATGATTAAAGCAATATTTAAAATTATCAGAGGTAATATTCCATACAAGAGAAACCCAGTTTACAAAACGGCTACCTGGTACACTAGGTGACATGTCTCTATACAACATATAAAAACAAATAAATCCTAAATACGTAGGTCTTGTTGGTCTCTGTTCATGACATCGTACTTTTCATCACTCTGCGAAAACTTAAGCACACTATTTATATTCCTTTACATGCGTCACACCTCACGTTTTCTCAGCCTGATATAGCCTGCCCAAGGCCAGAATACAGCTTTGGAGCAATTAACAAAATTCAATTCATTCATAATCGTCCTGGACTNCTTATATGTTCCGCTTCTTTTCCGGGCTATACTCTTTTGCATCATAAATGTGGAGCGGTTTTTTTTTTTTTAACCTGCTCCTCTCAATCCATATACTTTTTTTCTGAATCGTATAAAATTATCTTTGCTTGGCTACCTGCCTGAGACGAGACTGCGGACTGTGATTCTGTATAGGCCAAATATAACGGGGGACGGAAAATTGAGCAGGTTTTATCCTATTATGCAACGGATTACTCAATAGGCCGTCCTTCCTTTGTACGGTAAATTAAGCAGGTTTTAGAGTGTGGTATCAATTATGAGGTAGTCTAGCTGTGGTCGAATCAGAATCCCAACCTCGACTATGTTTAGCTGATTGAGTGTTCACTGAAAACCGTTCAAGAAGTAGACCTCTCTAGGGAGCTTACGGGGAAAAAAACCCAACAAACTCAGTTCATACCTTACGATGCGGGTTAGAATGCGGGTTTATAGAAATCACGTTGAGATATCATGTGCCAATGAGTGCAAGTCATTACTGGTGGTGCAATCACAATCATGAAGACCCGGAGAGTGTGGTGGCGAGACTGTTTTATCCATTTATATATGCATGAATAAATAAAAAAATATATATATACAATGAAATGAAGTAACAGTCTTGATAATTGGCTAACGGGAGAGGTCTACTTCTTAAACTTACAGAATTTCAAAACGGTACCATGTCGAATACCTGTGCAACCTAAGAAATACTCGATACCGAAAATCCCTGCGCAATTTTCCAACGGGTTTTGGAAAACTTTGAACTTTCTGACAATAGGTTTAAAAGCCTGCCCAATTTTCCGCTGCCCAGTATAACACAAATGGAATTTTAAATCATGCAATTCTCGGCGACCAGACCTTTTGTTTATTTTGCTTTCCTGAAAGAAGAGACTGTTCCTTATATGAATAATAAATGGGATAATAATGTGTTATGGGCTTGTGGATATGATATGGTTTATGAGCCCCTGAGATGATTAAAGCAATATTTAAAATTATCAGAGGTAATATTACATATACGGGAAACCCAGTTTACAAAACAGCTACCTGGTACACTAGGTGACATGTCTCTAGACAACATATAAAAACAAATAAATCCTAAATACGTAGGTTTTGTAGGTCTCTGTTCATGACATCGTACTTTTCATCACTCTGCGACAACTTAAGCACACTATTTATAGTCCTTTACATGCGTCACACCTCACGTTTTCTCAGCCTGATATAGCCTGCCCAAGGCCAGAATACAGCTTTGGGGCAACTAACAAAATTCAATTCATTCATAATCGTCCTGGACTCCCTAAAAGAGATTTTCTTGTAGCTATGAGACGTCAAGATGACGTAGATCCAGCCCCTCTCTCCTCCCTCCCTCCCCCCCCCCCCCNAACCTTCTTCCAAACGGAATTAAAAGTTACTTTCCTGGACAAGTTTGCTTGAAGGATTTTACGAAAACTTAAAAGCAAAGAAAGAAACATCAACAGGGATGGGTCAATGGCCTGAATATGAAAGGGTCAAGTTCTAATGTTCAAACTCGGTATGCTGACAACTTTATACTACTCGCAAATTCTCGGGAAAGAAACATATTTGATGTTTTTATTTTCCTAAAGCACTGACTAATATAACATCACTTACTAAAAAAAAAACAAACTATTATGCGCTAGCGAGTCTTTTAAAATCTAGACAGGGATGTCATCAAATAACCATTGACTTTAGTTGGTGGCCTGTTCTACTGCATTTGTCACTTCCCTGGCCAGTTTAGGCTAAATTAAAGCAGCACTATTCCAGGTCAAAGGTTAGGAAGGATAGGCGCTGCCAGTGTGCTAACCGCCTGTTCCCTAGAAATAGCCTGAGTCCTCAAGTGGCTTTTTATTATTATGAGTGGATCAAACGAGGAGACACAGCAAAACACTTTACTTGTTATGGGCTATTAAAAGTATTGTGTTTTTTAAAGATCAGATGCTTATCTCCATTTTTGGTGCGTGGGAATAGCCAACGAAAATTAGGGCCTAGGTGACGGCAATATAGTACATAGTACATAGTACATAGTGAAATATAGTAAAAAGATGTGGACGTGTGTAATCTTATGCCAATCCAAACGTGGTCGTTAAAAACGCCCTCAATATTCCAAAATCTGAGCGGCCTCTTGATAAAGTTACCCCATAAAATACTATGAAAGTGAAGAGAAGTGTTGATTAATAACAAAGTATGGTTGTAAAAATTATTGTTAAAGAGGTAACTTTGAGTGCAACGTCAGTTTTCAGAACCATGCATCAAGAATTTCACAGAGGCAAAATATGTACGATAGAATAATTTTCACACGTAAACAAATTATGCTAACAGGTATAAACTCATCTCATCAGTAACCTCGGACAATTCAAAGAGATAACATTCTTGACCATCTAATGACCTTGGACGAGACCTAGGTTCTTAATTTTGACCAAAACCCAAAGGTTATGTGGCAGGGGCCTCATTCTCCCTCCTCCCTGTCAAGCTAGAAAATCATTCCATGTGCTGAGGACATGCCAAAATCAGTCTAGTGACTGCCTATCTACCCCATAGCCAACCAGTCAACAGAAAATTTTATGCCAAAGTCCTTGTGGAATTTAAAAAGGTATGAACAGATCGAGTGCATTAATGCAATTTGAAAACAGACAAAAAAAACCCCAAAAGACATACTTGTATTGCATGACAGTGCGCCCTCAGAAAAACCACAAATCACCATCCAGATAGGAGATACTTGGAAGAAATGCATAAAAGGACATCTCACTAACTGGAACTTTTCAACTTTTCATTACTTCCAGTTTAATACTGAATATGATATGTAGGATCCAGTGTCGCAATTTCGACACTGCTGCAATATCAAAACTGACTTTTTTACTAGTGATTTTGCGAAAGAACAGCGATGATAGGGGAAATCTGGTGGCAAGTTAGGAGCAAAGAAAAAAAAAAGAAGTTACGTTTTTTAATAATCAATAATTTTTATGTGAATTTTAAGGGGGGTGTGGGGGCGGGGGAGAAGGAGGTGGCTACTGGATTCATAACTGATTTTTTTGTGAGCCTTATTTAATGTCTTCTATGATAAGATGCCTCTTATAGGAAGTACAGGTAATCAGTTTTGAAGCCCCATGAGAAAGATACATAATGTAGATCGGACAACAAATAACTGCCCATTCACTTCCCACTTCTTAATCCAGCTCAGAGAGATTGAGAGAGACTGGGTTCGACAATGATCCTTCGCCAGGTTATACCGATATGAGTAATAGCCGTAACAGGCATTGGTTCTGGGTCGGGGAGAAGTTATGGCTTCACACACTACGGCAAAAGGCTGTAAAGTCGATGTTTGACCGACGAAGACTTTCATGGGTGGAAAACACTGCCCTCCCCTTTAAAACCGCTCTCTGTTTTCACTCGCTCTGCACACACACACACACACACACACACACAAAACAACAAAAAAGACTTTTTATTTTCGAGTTCCCAAATTTTATGACACTAACCATAACGTAAATACTTAAACTAATCAGCAATTATAAATACGAACTTTAACGCAGTTAGCACATGAAATTGACTTAAGTATTATGCATACGGTCACCGGAGAGACAGAAGAGATAGTAATAAATATACCAACTAATTCTCTCTCTTGACCCCAGCTAAGATACTACTCCGGTTTCTCTTATTAGCTGAGCCAAGACACCATTCAGTCATTGCTTTGACTCGAGCTACATACCATCCCATTATATCTCTTGACCCGAGCTGAGATACCGCCTTATTTTCTATCCCTTTATAGAAGACTACCTGATATTCTTTCTTGACCCAAACTGAGATACCACTGATTCTGTCCCTTGACTAGGGGTAATATTACCACCTCATTCTCTCCCTTCATCCGAGAGAAGATACCATGTCATTAGCTTACTATGCCCGAGCTAAGACACCATAAATTCATTCTCTCCTTGACTCAAGCCAAGATACCATCCCATTATATCTCTTGACCCGAGCTATGATACCATCTCATTTTTACCTCTTTACCAAACCTAATATTAGATACCACCTCCTTATCATCATTGACCCAAGCTGAGATACCATCTCATTCTCTCCCTTTACCTGGGCAAAGTAATTATCTCATTCTCTCCCTTTATCTGATCTAAGATGTTATCAAGTTATTCTCTCCTAAAACGAGTTGTGATATAACATCATTCTCTACCTTGTCCCGAGTTAAGATAATACCTCATTCTCTCCCTTGACTCAAGCTAAGACGTTATCTGAGTCTGCCTCTTGATCCTAGCTGATATAACACTCCATTCTGTCTTTTAACCCTCCCTCGATCGGTACTGGACAACCCCCTGATTCTTTGCATTGATCCCTGTTAGGAAACCACAGTGTTTTTCCCACAAACAGAACCTGTAAAATGATCACACTCTCTTAGTCTCTGCTTTGACTCGAGCTAAAATACCATCTCCGTCTCTTCATGATCGAAGCTAAGATACCATCTCATTCTCTCCCTTGACCTGAGTTAAAGACCACCCAGTTCTCTCTCGTGACCCTTGCAGTCTCAGTATCTCTCCTGTAACGAGGTGTAGCCCTTTCGGGCTCCCTGTTAATATTTTAATTAGACGAGACTCACTCCAACACAACACAAGACGTAGACACTATGGACGTAAGACTGATAATAGAAATGACATAACGAATTTACTGGACAAAACTTAACAGAACGCAGCCAACCTTTTGTAATCACCCTCCACACGTACCTCCCCAGCCCTCAAACCTCACACTGCCAACAGCCCATCCTCACACCACACATCCACACTAGCCTCTCATCCTAACATACGCACCCCATCCAACCTGCGACTACTTCTACCCACACTAACTAAGATAAAGTCCAGGGGCCCCCACAGCCTTGACCACAGCACGACGACCGCACAAAGTCCACTTGACGACGAGACGACGGGAACAACGATGATCAGGGGTGTTGACCGTAACGACGACAGGAACCTCCACAGACAGAGATGACGACGATGACTCGGACGATGATGACTCAGACGACGATACTTGGACGACGATGGCTCGACCTATAGACTAATGTCGATGAGGTGACGGCTGACCTTGCAGGCTCTCAAGCCAAGGTCAGCACATACAACGATGAAGTCGACGACTTAGACAGTAGAAAATGACACGATGGCTCACTCGAACGGTACTGCACACCACAGCAGAGAACACCGTGAAAAACAGTATGTCACGACACCACAGAGGACGAACTCTTCGACGACTCACAGGAGACAGATAACCGCAACAGATGTACTACATACACAGACGCTCCACTGGCCGGCAACACCACAGCACTATCTCTTTCCCCCGGTTATTCCCCCAATCTCGTCTTCAGGCCCTAACCGTCATCTTCCCTCCATCATCTCGTCCTTCCTTCCTCCCCCGTCACATCCGCACTCACTTTCGCTCGGCGCCGCGCTCGCACCGCTTTCGCTCCGCTTCTGCTGCGCACCGTCATGCTGCGCACCGTCACACTCCCTTATTCTCTTTGTCTGTCTCTTCACTGCCTCCTTATCTCTACTTAACACCAGATGGTTCTCTCTCCTCACCCCCCTTCCCTCCCTTTGCTTCCCTCGATCATCAATACCACATAAATTACTAGCTCTCTCTGACGGAGCTTGCTTCACCACTGCATCCTTTAATGCCACACATCATCAATGCCATCATCACCATTTGAAAGTGATTAAAACAAAACATTCTGTCTCACCAGCCAGCGCTTGTGACGAAGTTCAAAATGGCTCTTCAATACATTTAATGCCATTAATAAAAAAATATAAAAAAATAGTTATACAAAGTATCAGGTCAGTTGTGACCCGTCTCCAGGCTTAAGATAGGACTAAAAAGTAAAGGAGTAAGAAAAAGCATAAGATAAGTGGGCGTAAATTCGTTCATAAAGAAGATTCACCAAAGAGTGAGCAGACTAACAGTAGCTGTGGTAGTGCTATAAAAAACTAGCAGAGCAGGACTAAGATTAGCTCAGAATTTAAAAGAAGTGTGGAGTGGAGTCGGAGGAGGAAGAAGCGAGATATCCTAGGTAGAGGGGATAATGATTAAAATAGTAAAAATACTTGCAAGCAGTAAGAGGTTAATGAGAAAGATAGGTGGTAAACGCTGCTGTAGTTGGGGTAGGGAAGAAGGAATCGGCCTACAGTTTGAAGGGGTTCGATGTCATCATCATAATGCACACGTAAGTGATAAGAGTAAAGTACTGTAAGCAATGTACGGCTTAAAGCTGTATAATAACTAAAAATCCTTTAGCTACCCTTTAGCAAAATCATTAATTCCTTCACCTTTATATTATTAGTGACGCAATTTTCGCGGTACGTTTTCCTCCACTAGCTATCTACACCTGTTGATTTTCTGCAGCAAATATCGTTTACCTAGCATTAATTTAACCATCATCAGGGGTAAATTTTGGTTGCCGCGCGCTCTTCATGGCGAGATAGTGTGCTCATCTCCTAAACGTTTGAAAGAAATGTAGCACCTTTTGCGTAACTCAAAAGTGAGAACACGGTAAAATGGCGACAACCATCTGTGGTTTCAAATTTTGTCAGTACAATTTTTCATCAACGGCCTTGTCTAGTAGGAGGATGTTGCAAGAATCGAATGTGGATGAGGCAAAGAATTAGATATACCAAACATCACTCGCAAGTCAGTGCACTATTTTTAGCTCTTCCTCAACTGTCTAAACCATTTTGGTCTGCCCAGAGACAGATACCTCCGCTGCCAGGGACCACCCACAGAACAACAGAGCCGCCCCTTTCGCGTATCTGCAGAGCAGGGACCAAATAAACATAGCCCAGTTCTCCCCTGCCCCTCCCTCCTCACCGCCTCCTCCTGCCCTCTCATTTTCTAAACAGATACAGAACAATGTAGCTAAGGCTTTCTTGTGTTAGCAGTTCTCTATGAACATCACCGGGCTAAGCAGTAGACGCACACAACAACAGTACTAGATCCATGAGTTTAGATGGATGTCGT